>JABXJD010000046.1:3030000-3177500 GCA_013375575.1 Percina caprodes
ATCCGTAAATTGATACTTGCTCAATACACTGAAACTTACTTATTATGAGGTTTTACTTCTGTAAAACTGGGTGCAAATTTCAGCATAATTGCAAAAATAATCCAACAAATCTCATGCGATTTTGACCATCCAAGTGAGACTTCAAATTCATGGTGTACAGTCGATCTTCACAGATTGTCTTGCACATAGGATTAGATTGAGTGTCTACTCGCTAAAATGGCATAATCCCACCCCTAGTATACATAGCATGCTCATGCTTTCACTCAGTTTCACAAAAAGGGATGAGGAAATATACAGTATCATCAGCAGGCATGGTTGGGATAAGCTCCTCTAATGCCAGATCATGTCAGCTAACCCTTTAAAAGAAGAAGAAGACCTGTTTCCTAATGGGATGTGAGGAGAATCCAGTCTGGCTTCTCTCATCTGACTAAACTACTCCTGTGCAGGAGGTGCCAAGGCCCAAAACGCATAACAAACATAACAAATAAGTTGGCGTCCGGTTAGCTCAATTGGTAGGGCGTGTGCCCATAGCTAGAGGTTGGGACTGGGTTCGACACCGACCTGCGGCCCATTGCTGCATGTCATCCCCCCCTCTCTCTCCTTTCATGTCTTCAGCTGTCCTATCAAAATAGAGGTGAAAAATAATAATGATAGCAGTTTTATACACTTTCTATACTAAAACATCTAAAAGCATAAATGCTATCAGATAGGGGATGCTGGGACAAAATCTCATCAAACGTGGGTCCAGAGTCTAGCTTTTGTCATGAATTTTGGGAATCACTGTTTCATATTGGTTTTAAATTTAGTTACTAGCATGCCAGTAAAAGAGTTTAATTTGTGTCTGTTGCGAGATATTACATTCAATTAATCGTACAGTGCCATGGGTCGAATAAAATGTGCATGTGCCTTATTTTTCTCAGATTTACAAAGCTGGTCCTGCTTTATAAATCTAAATTATTGTGGATTGTGGAACCCCATTTATACATTTGACTGCTGGTGTTCAGAGAAGCACAGATGTTTGTGTATTTTTTTGGTAGAGCCTGGTGACACATTGATTTGAATAATTGTGTTATTTCATTTTGAAAACATGCAGCACATTTAAATTAGGACAGCTGGAACATGTATTATTCCTGCTGATGTCTACACATATTCAATCAACGCAAAGGGAAACTCTTACATCTTCAATGTAGTTTTGCATGAAATTATGGTCAAAGATCAACCATTAATTAACTCATAACTAAATATATTTAATATAATTACGATAAGCTTTGGATGAACATTTTAATGAATTTAGATGTTTGTTTTAATGGGCTAGATTAAAAATGCGAAAGCGGGGAAAGAATACATTCATCAGATGTTTTTTGTGTGGTTTTGGAGAGGTTTGTGTGTGTGCATTCGCCAACTAAAGCAATGACATATTCTACTAGAGGTTGTCTGAGGAAATGCATCCTAGAGCTGGGCGATATGGAGAAAATCTAAATTCACGATATTTTGGACCAAACCCCTCAATATCGATACTGTAGGGTTGACTATTGGTGCTTTCACAAAATATTACATGTATGTACATATATGCACAATGAGATTTTTGATACTCATCAGTAAAGTGGATATAATGACTAAGTGGGTAAATGCAAATAATAACACAGCTAGAACAGTCTGACAAATTCAGAACATTACATCACTTTACTGTAATAATAATTTATACTGTTTATTGATCCCCAGTGGGGAAATTACAATTTACACTCAGTTTGTTAGTAATCACTACACACAGTCCTGAAATACACACATGCTCACATATTCATGCACAAACGGAGAGATGTCAGAGTGAGTGGGCTGCCAGCTGGACGAGCGCCCTGAGCGGTTGGGGGAGGGGGGGGTACGGTGCCTTGCTCAAGAGCACCTGGCAGTGCCTAGGAGGTGAAGTGGCATCTCTCCAGCTACCGATCCACAATCCGTACAGGGACTTGAACCAACAACCCTCTGGTTCCCAACCCAACTCCCTATGGACTGAGCTTTTAAAGTCAGAAAAAGCTTATGCCACATTATATGTTATCCAAAATCTAAGACAATATCTAATCTTGTATTGCAATATTGATATAATATCGATATAATGCCTAGCAATAATGCATCCTCAATTGTATGCCAAAATGGGTAATACAATTCTGCAACCCATGATCTGCATAAACAGCCTAAAGAAGAACAACTTTTTTAAAAGAGGAGTCTTTTCATCATGTCTCCTTGGCACCAACAATTTAACCACCGTGTTGTCTTCTCGTCAAAATTGAAAATCAACACTTTTGTTGTCTTTTTCTTACGTTTTTGTCCCTTTTTTCAACATTTTTTTAATGTTTGTCACTTTTTTGACATTTAACACTAAGTAACACAAACTTATTAACTTTAGTTTTACAGTTATTTTTGGAATTTATACTCAATAAACCTTATTTATAGGAAATTATACCTAATGTTTGAGTTGGAAAAACAGAAATTAGGAATTATTGAGACTAAAATGAAAGGAAAGTATGTTGATGGATAATCACAGACTGGAATATGTCAACTTTTACTCACTACTATTTCAAAACCATTTTTTTCAACTGCTATAAAATTGAATTATGAAAGTAGAGATTTGTACTTGCAAAAGAGCGTTGATATAGGACAACGGGTCAATTTGACCCAAGGACAACATGAGGGTTAAACTGCTGTTCAGGAAAATCATGCGGCCTTTACCTACCTCGGCCCAATCAAGCTTGATCTGTGTAACATAAGTACCACAAAAGGCACATACACATAACGGGAACTATCATTGCTCTGCCTGCATTTCCACCAGCACTGAAATGGAGCAGCATGTCATTTTAACGCATAGAAAACCATGCTTAGAGAAGTCATAGCCTGGCTTTCCCTTGTTGCTGCCATCCTGTTACATACAGTACAGGCGGTCATTGCACTGACAAACTAACCATTTACTCTTAGATGTACCCATTGAGTTTTAAAAAGAGACCTAACACATGTGAGGAAGTTTGATGAGAGGTAGCGTATAGCACTGTCAGCGTTGAAAATGGACAGTGAAAAGATTTGCTTTTAGTATGCTGTAGAGGCAAAGTTAAAGGCATTTTGAGGATAATTTTAAACCCAAATGTGTCATTTATGGGCCCACAGCTTATTACCACCCATCTAATGATGTGAATGAGGATGTAGTGCAATTTTCAAAACATCCCAATCACAGCAAACGGTGTTCAAATAGCAAACTGTTATCAAATGGGTAGACTGAACCAATAACAGATCCCTTCATATTAAAGCATGAGGCTATAAAAGGCAGTTTTCCTACAATGTAGCTTTATATGAAGTTTATTTTCTATCATTGTCAATTTGTCCTAACATAGTGGAGAATATCACAGTTCATAAAAGATAAACACATTTTAAGTTTAGCTCATAAGAGCACACAACATTTTATTTAAATCTACAGCAGCTCGTTAAATTCAAATTATAATTACATTTAGTTTTCTCTTCACTGCTTTAGTTAAAACTTTTATTTGAAGTGGAATTTAATTGAGCACATCTCCACTGATAAGCTTTCACCCCAGATATATAAGATTCAGTAACATGCATACAAAATACATTGATATACCTATACATACAGAACGTCCACATTCAATCGTTCCATGTTCTACATTTATCACATTCAACAATTTAAAGGTCCCATGACATGGTGCTCTTTGGATGCTTTTATATAGGCCTTAGTGGTCCCAAATACTGTATCTGAAGTCTCTTATAAAGACCTTAGTGGTCCTTAATACTGCATCTGAAGTCTCTTTTATATAGACCTTAGTGGTTCCCTAATACTGCATCTGAAGTCTCTTTCATATAGACCTTAGTGGTCCCCTAATACTGCATCTGAAGTCTCTTTTGTGTAGACCTTAGTGGTTCCCTAATACTGCATCTGAAGTCTCTTTCATATAGACCTTAGTGGTCCCCTAATACTGCATCTGAAGCCTCTTTTATATAGACCTTAGTGGTCCACTAATACTGCATCTGAAGTCTCTTTTATATAGATCTTAGTGGTCCACTAATACTGCATCTGAAGTCTCTTTTATATAGACCTTAGTGGTCCCCTAATACTGCATCTGAAGTCTCTTTTATATAGACCTCAGTGGTCCCCTAATCCTGTATTTGAAGTCTCTTTCCCAAAATTCAGCCTTGGTGCAGAATTACAGCCACTAGAGCCAGTCCCACAATGGGCTTTCCTTAGTATGTGCCATTTCTGAGTCTGAGGAGAAAAAAAAAAGGGGGGGGGGGGCCAGGTGGAGGCTGGGGGTGCAACCTCGACCAAATGCCACTTTGAGCATTTGAAAGCCATAATATCTCTCTCTCATGGGGGGGCCAAATTCTCTTGGAGGGCAAAGCAGAGAAAGGGGAGGGAACCTTATAAGGGGCCAGATTCCAGATCAGCCCATCTGAGCTTTCATTTTCTCAAAGGCAGAGCAGGATACCCAGGGCTCGGTTTACACAAATCATCATTTCTAGCCATTGCGGGACCATAGGCAGGCTGGGGGAACTCATATTAATGTTAAAAAACCTCATGAAGTGAAATTTTCATGCCATGGGACCTTTAAATCCTTCATCTGATTAATGAAATCTTTATAAATGTCCAGATTGTAGTAGTGATAGATGAGATAAGGTGAGATAAGATCATAAACTTTAATGAGTTCCATGAGGAAACTGGGCTTTAGCAGCAAAATATTGATAGGATCTCATATAATGACAAGATCCTGAAATATGTTGAGTTCAAAACTAAATGCCATTTCCAACATATTAAGTGCAGGATTTCAAATGCTTGGCAGTGTGAAAAGGAAACAAAGACATTTCCATTTTCAACATTTAGCAACATCTGAATGTGTAACGTCAACATTGTGCCTGCAGACACTGGCTTTGAAAAGCGATTGTTTTTATAGCTCTCTCAGACAGTCATGGTTAGCTGGACTTGGACAGCATGGCTTAGTCACACTGACAAAGCAGTGATTCCACAAAACACCAGAAAAGCCCTATTATGATCCACAGCCACAGTCTTATTTGGACTCCAAATGTGCAGAGCATCAATGTTTGTTTAGCCCCAGAGATGTGCTAGAGTGTTAGCTTTGTGTGTCCAGTTATTTACTTCAATATCTGCAGGCCCCCATAAATGCCACAATGTTAGGTTGCAGAGAATAAAGCCAACACGGCCTGAAATCCTCTTGATGATATTTTATTAGACAAGACAGCATTTCACCAACAGTTTAAATATGTTTTGTCATCATCATGATCTACAGTAAAATTTATATCACTGCAGTGGCTAATAATAGCAACGTGCCAGCTGCCACAGCAAACGCTGTGCTTGGACACAACAGTAAGCCTGCAAAAACCGTTGTATCCTATCCATTCATGTCAGTGTATTGACATCCCTGCTAATATTGAAAGGGATTATGTGACTTAAGTCTGCATGTTTTGCATGCCTGAAGAAGTGTTCCACTTGGATGGAAGCTGATCTTGTCGTGCCAGTCAGCTCTGTTTGAATACTGACTTCCTCCTTCGCAGATAATCCCATAAAAAAGACAACTCTTTAATGCCTAACATCCTTAACACAGCTCTCTCAATTCCATGAATCACAATTAGCCACCATAGACGCCCAATTCGTTTTGTGCCTCACCGTGGACCTTTTCCACATGTCACTAGAGATGTGCCATGAACATGAATCAGGTTCAAAGTGATTGGGATAAAAAGGCATCAGTGATATGTGCTGGTGAATATGACGGGCATACAAGGCACACAGAGGCCCTGTTTGTTGTTGTTACCATATTAAAGCATCTTAACCCTCATGTTGTCCTCGGGTCAAATTGACCCAGTTTCCTATATCAATGTTCTTTTTAATTCCCCAAAATAACATGATTGATTCCATACAACGCTCTTTGCCAAGTACAAATCTCTTATTCAATTTTATAGCATTTGAAAAACAAATTGAAGTGGTTTTGAAATAGTATTGAGTAAAAATTGACATATTCCAGTCTGTGATTATCCATCAACATCCATTCCTTTAATTTTAGTCTAAATAATTCCTAATTTTTGCTTTTCTAACTCAAACATTAGGTATAATTTCCTATAAATTAGGTTTATTGACCAGAAATTCCCAAAATAATTGTAAACTAAAGTTAATAAGTTAGTGTTACGTAGTGTTAAACGTAAAAAAAAAAGTGACAAACATTGAAAAAAAACGTCAAAAGTGTTGAAAAAAGGGAAAAAAACGTAAGAAAAAGTTAAAAACATCGATAAAAAGCATTGATTTTTCACAATTTGACGGAACGACAAACAAGGGTTAAACTCTCTCCTTCCTACTCTATGGATGTGTTATACAACCTAATGTATTTTCTATTCGTTTATTCATTCATGTTGGACTCAATACACATGCAGCTCAAGCCTTGCTGTGTCTTTCTGCAAGAAAAGCTGCAGATTTCCATTAAGATAAATTAGAACATGCTGTGATAGACCGGCCACGGAAGCTCGCTGGTTACTGTAGGGATTCATGAAAAGACAATAACCGATTTGTTTTTTGACAGTTATACAGTTTCTTTGGCACTATGTGTATAAACTAACAGACTCCTTATCACACATGGTGAGCTTTCTTTGTGAAGGTTTTAACCCTCATGTTGTCCTCGGGTCAGATTGACCTGTTTTCCTATATCAATGCTCTTTTTAATTACCCAAAATAACATGATTGATTCCACACAACACTCTTCGGCAAGTACAAATCTCTTTCATTAACTTTGGGGCATCTTATTCAATTTTATAGCATTTGAAAAACAAATTGAAGTGGTTTTGAAATAGTATTGAGTAAAAGTTGACATATTCCAGTCTGTGATTGTCCATCAACATCCATTCCTTTAATTTTAGTCTGAATAATAATAATTATTATTATATAATAATAAATTCCAAAAATAACTGTAAAAATAAAGTTATTAAGTTAGTGTAACGTAGTTTTGAAAACGTCAAAAAAAGTGTCAAAAGTGTTAAAAAATGGGGAAAAAAACGCAAGATAAAGTTAAAAACATTGACACATTTTTTTTTCATTCTTCCACCTTACATTAGGATTATACAAAAAAAAACACGTACTGAATTATATTTTAAGTTGTCCTTAAAATGTAAAGCTGGGTCCAGCTCAGAACATCTGTGCCTGAACAGCTGAGCCTCAAAAGGCTGCTAGAGAAGAGGAAAAAGAAAGATGAGCATGTGTCTGCATGAGTAAATGACATTACTGGCCAAATGCTCTCAACACCATCCATCAGATTCTGGGGAGGGGCAGTAAAAGGCAAAGAGGCCACGGTAAAAAGTCAAATGGAATATTTGCAAAGAAATTGCTAAGAAATGTCCATCAAAATGTTCCGATCTGGAGAGCAGGTGGCGCTCGCCTACACAGAGAGCTTTCTCATACAAAG
This sequence comes from Percina caprodes, assembly GCA_013375575.1. Lineage (NCBI taxonomy): Eukaryota > Metazoa > Chordata > Actinopteri > Perciformes > Percidae > Percina > Percina caprodes. The sequence continues at coordinate 3,037,458 of JABXJD010000046.1, forward strand.
GAGAGTCTATGTTATAGTCTACGTTGGTTCTACTTTCTTATAAGTGAGGCACTTTATAAGGTTGGGTTTATTCATAGTATAATGAATCATTTACTGATTTTTTTATGGATCAGCATAAGATAGCAGGTCCTCCAATTATTAAAAGGTGCTGTAGGTAGAATTGTGGAGATCCAGGAAAATTTTAACATTGACAACTTCCCCCCCCCTTTCTGCTAAATCTCCTAAGCCCCTCCCCCACAAGGGAGAATGAATGCGTGTGCCTGAGCAGTGATTGAAACGCAGTTAGACACCCCCCCCCGGCCCTGATTGGAGCATCTGAACAGGGAGCGGTGGATTTTTGCAAATCACACATGGTGCCAGAGGAGCCAGATTTATTTTTATTTTTTATTACCTGCTTCATGTAATTCTACTGGAACATAGGGTCAGTTTGAGCAGATATGACAGAAAGTTAGTTTAATAAGTCTTACCTTCTGGACTTTTAACTATGTATTAACATGTAAAACTGCAGAAAAGATGGATAATTGTAAAAAGCCTTTATCAACAACTTAACATTCATAATTGCCTTATTAACTGCTGCTGGTGGCTAATTAGAAAGTGAGAAACTGTCCCGCCTCTCAGTCAATGAATCCTTTAAAATTTGTAACAGCAGAGACGTTGATTACTTTTTATTGACTTAAATGTATCAACCTGGCAACCCAAAAGATGCTCTTATTGATAGTTGATAATTAATCTATCACGCATGAGTAAATTACTCATCATCCACCAATAAAGCCTTTATAATAAAGGGTACTTTAGGAGCGGGTGGTGTCAGTTTTTAGGTGATTTCATCGTCAAGACATTAAACAGTGACAGAAGTAAGTTAGTAAATGCAAGTGCAAAGAAACAAGTACAGGACTCCCCAGGCCCCTCACTATCGGGGAGGGTATTGGGGTTTGGGTACTTACGTGATGTGTTAGTTTGTGTAATGTGGTCTCAACTTTGTGAAATGTTGATGTAATATATTAGTATACAATGTATTTGCTGCATGACTGTGTAACTCACACTATGTAGTTCTTTTTAAAAAATTATATTTGGATTATCTTTTTTTAGAAAGACCTGACCAGGGACTGGGGTTGCAAATTAGCCTACTGGCTAGAAACCTTTCATGTAATACATCCACACCTATTGTTATGGCATTGAGGGTAATAATTATGTATGTAATAATGTGCGCTATTACATGGAGTCCTCCACCATTTACAGCTTTAAATACAGGATTAAAGATAAAATTTGCTTTAAAGGGAGGTTTGAAGTCGGTTTGATTTCAGAATATCCAGACTGAGCCATTACATGTGAACAAATAACTGAATTAAATCTAAGTTATATAATCCATACAGTCCTGTGATAAGGGACTAATGGTAAGCCATGGCTGTCTGTTCTCTATACCTGCAGTTTAAATAATAGTCATCATAACAATGCCTTTCTATAGAGTGCTATACCTTCAACCCTTTTCAAAGCATGTGTCTCCATGTTAAATGTATATGTAGCATTACCATATTCTGCACTGCACATACATACTGTACCCTTTGACATACAGTAGCTTCATGTAATTTCCTTCATTTTCAATAGTTTTCTACCTTAGTGTAAATTTAGACTTATGTTTTTATAATATATGTGGGCAAATGTGATGTTAGCATATGGGAATAGTGACTAAAATGAAATTTTTTTTCACTTAATCCAAGTCCAGTCAACATGTACTATAATCTACAGCCAGAAAAGTATTGTATGTGCTAAAATATTTTAAACAATGACAATCAATTAAATTTTTTCAACAAGAATAAACAACAATGACAATTTTTTTAATGGAATGCATATGGATGAATGTCTATGAATTCAATTAACACAATGAAAAGACAAATAGCTTCTTCTAAGAAAAAGGCAAATATCTTTACGCATCATGAAAAACCTTCTGGCCCAGTCGTATATTGAGGTCAAATGTGGTTATTTACAGTTCATTGCATCGCTACATTAAATCGCCAACAACAATACGCCTTCCACACATTTTAGTTTTATAAATACAAAGATGGCTTTGTATTATGCTTCCTTTGACCACTGAGAACAAGAGGAAAAGAAAATGATTGTTGACTGTTAATGGGTCTGGGAGCGTTGAGAGACAGAGCAATGAAACAGCTTTTTAATGTCTTGTTGCATCATGAGAATCAAGCAGAGAGGCGTAAAAGGGCTTTTGTTCCACCAAGGTCAATTGTTCCACGTTAATTTTATCATAAAGTGGAAAAGAGCTTGATAATTAGCTTGCTTAATAGCTGTATTTCAAAAGTTATTGGTGGGTGCAACAATAATAACTGAGAACGCATTGTGTTTTAGTGTAGGCGTGGGGTAAACCTATATTATATCTTTATTGCCAAAGTATATTTTCTGGACAAAGCATTATCCCAAATTTGTTAAGGCAATGTAAGGTTTCAAGCCATTTGACAGCATTCATTATTAATGACAGAGTTGCCTACATATTCTAACAGACACATTCATTAATATGGTTTGACAATTGTTTTTTATGTTCCTGGAGGCATCTTGACCGGGACCAGCAGAAACAAGAAGTGCATACACCAAGCTATTTATCTTTTAGTATATCTGTCATCATTTACATTTAGGTTGGGGAGAGGAATCTAATTATGTAACACAAGCCATGTTTTACCCCTTATGGGAATAACCAGTGTTTAAAGCTAGATTTTAGATTGGTGTGACTGGAGTTAATCCCATTATAGGGGCAAATAGGAGCCAGGGTGAAAGAATGGATATGTATATGGAGAAGAATAGGATCAGTGCAGAGATTTAGTTAATCAAGCTATGTACGGGTGAACCCGTGGTTTAATGGACTAAACCCAGTCAAGCCACGTTGATTACCCTGACCCCAGTGATGGAGAGCTATCCCCTTCACATCTCAAAGATTGGGAAATATGTGTCTGTTCTCGATCCGGATCATGACAGGTTTGAATCTAAACTGTCCTGCAATGGTGGCCACCAACCAAAGCCCTTGGACACCCCACAGATCCATCTGTGAAAGGCAGATGACGGGGGAGTTTGGCTCGTACAACACACCACGACATGACTCACAGATGGGAGCCAGCTCAGGCAGGATTTGTCACCATAATGGGAACGGTGTCTGTATCTGTGTACTGCATGTGTGCGCATGTGCTCGTGTGTATGCACGTCTTGTGAGGGTGTCTGTGAGCACGTAAGTATATGTGTGGTGAGACTGTGGTGTTGACTTTCAGCGGAAAGGGGGTGGGTGGAGGAGAGGCGCTTTAACAAGTGTGTGATGCATGCTCCTGTGACGGCAGCAGCTATCGGAGGGTAGCGGGCTGTCAGAGAGCGATAACCCAGACAGGAGGAGTTTACCACGACCTCTGTCACTGCGCCTACCCACAGTTCAGAAAAGCCCTCAAAACATAGCCTTTTAAATGTACACTAGCGTATCATACTGCGTTTTGGATTTTTTTTTTTAAAGCAGATTGAATAAAGCATACGCACTAACGAATGCAATTACCAAATGTAAATGCAAGTAAAATGTGGATACTGAATTCATGAATTAAGTGAAAGCAATTCTGTCTGTTCCTGCAGGGTTATCACATCACTTCCTTTAAATTCTAATGTGCTGTACTAACAGTGTTACGTTTGTGAGCTCTCACTTAGGCTCACGCTATCTGCACAAATAAGGCAAACAAATCAATATTACAGTAAGCACTGTATCAAGTAGCTCAAGTTATTGTACATTATTTCCACTTTCAATTTAAAATTGATGAGGTCAAATATAGCACATTCGAAACAGATGGACTTTGATTAGGAGAGTTGGGTTGTAGTGCCAATACTGACCATCCTACCATAACCAGTGTTGCTAATTAGTGAGCCTAATCTAATCTGTCAAGCTCCTCTGTCCAAACAGACAACTGCACAGGTGTAGAAAGAATATTTGTTTTCTGCTTCTTAAAGGTCTATTTGTCCATTTTGCATCAGTCTTTTCATATCCTCAAATCATTGCACAGCTAAGTTATCTACATTTAAAACGTGATCTTTACAAGTGTGTGAGCAGCAAGATTTACTGTAATATTGAAGGAGATTCTGTTCCTGCAAAAGGTTTATGGTAGAAATGCACAAGTTACTACGTATAATACAGTCCTGCAAACCTGGCCAGACAAAAGCAATAAAAATGACTATTCGAGTTGGGGGGGGGGTGGCAGTCGCTCAGTCCGTAGTGACTTGCGTTGGGAACTGGAGGGTCGCTGGTTAAAGTCCCCATACGAACCAAAGTATGGTGGTGGACTGGTAGCTAGAGAGGTGCCAGTTCACCTCCTGGGCACTGCCAAGGTGCTCTTGAGCAAGGCACCGAACCCCCAACTGCTCGGGGTGCCTTTCCATGGGCAACACCCCTGGTACTGAGCATGTGTGTGTAATTCAGGCCTGTGTGTAATAACAACAGAGTGTAAATTAACTAAATAGAATGTAAATGAAACTAATAAAGGGTACATTATTATTATTACTGTTGTTGTTCTTATTATTAAGTTACATCGATTTTGTATAGAGATGGTCTGATACCATTTTTTGCTTCCCGATACCGATTCTGATACCTGAACTTGCGATACCGAGTACTGATCCGATACCAGTGTGTCATATATTTTATTATGTTTTAACAACTGTATACTACTATCCCTGTATGCATGTGATATGATTTCTATTTTTGTTGTCGGTCTGGCTCAGGTTAAAAAAACATATCGTATCGGATCGGTGCATAAACTCCAGTACTTCCCAATGCCGATACCAGTGTTTTAGGCAGTATCGGACTACTTTTGTACGTGACATTTGTTCAGTTCAATGTCCTCAGCTGTTTTCCTCTCAATGAAGGAGAAACAGCAGGCTCTTTTCTTCATACTCTTACTTCTCCAGAGACACTGTGCACTTACAGTCAAGTAAACGAACGCTTCAATGCTTTCAGTCGACTCAAACAGCGCTCTGTCTGCACAATGCTCATGGGAATAGACAGGTAAAACCTTTATCACTACAAACAAGAAAAGCTGAATCTTGGCTAGTTCAACATTGTGATCTGTCAATAAGCTTTGTAAATAGATTTATTTTTTAATCCGATAAAATGTTGCATTAGGATTGACAATAGTTAATGCGTTTTATGACTTCTAGGCAACAGAACATGTCACTAGTGGGTTGAATTTAATCATTTTTCAACACATTGGTACATCGAGACATGATTTATTGAAACAGTGTTCCTTTTCACAAGATATGAGAAGACATAACTGGCAGGACTGAATGCTGTTTAAAAGTGTAATGTTTTGCATTTAAAGGCTGTTTGGCAGCCAACTGTCAAGTCTCAGATTGCAGACTTTCCTACAAGCACATGAATGTGCATTATTCACGCAAAGACTGAACAAATGAACAATTATTATGGTTTTCAAGTGATGGATTACTAATCTCAAGAAAGTATCTGTTAAACAGTTTCGACACTGTTTTGAAGGAAATGAAAAGCAATAGCTACTAGAAAGGTTGGAAAAACAAATGGTTGGCAGTAGGGTTTAGAGTCCGACCGATATATCGGCGGGCCGATATTATCGGCTAATATGAGGCATTTTCCTATCGGTATCTGCATTTATAATGGCCGATAAATGAAACTTTTTTTAATATTCATTTATCTGAATTATTTATGACAAAAAAATGATTTTGATAAATGAATATTTAAAAAATAAAAGAAAAACAAAGTTGGTGTTGCATAGTTTGTCCACCAGAGGGCGCTCTACGACATCCGTGTTGGCAACACTTTGATTATTTTTTTTGTTCAAAGGACTCTAAAGCAACATTGTGTAACGTTTGTAGTTGTTCATTATCAAAATCTGTATGGCCCTTCACAAACATGTCCTTTTTATGAATATTGACCACCACTATCAATTTCAAGTATTCCTATTGGCTTGGAATTTGACATTTACACATGCATGAACAGGAGTAGACGCTCCAGAATCATGCGCCATCTTGAAACACATTTGCCGGTAAGGGACATGGAGGCTATACTGCTCTGCCTTTCGTGCTTTTCACTCAGTGGTGCTGACTGGGACGAATGCCAGGGAGTGAGGGAGGGGAGAAGATTATTTTACTGCCGACAGATTTGAAAGCCTGTTACGCCTATTCTCGAAGAAATGACTAAGTTAAAGAGAGAATTAAAACAACAACGCAACAAGCAACAAGACCAAAGTATAATATTGGAGTGGCTTTTCCAAGATGGAGGTAATTCCAAGGTAATTCTGCCTATTTGTGTAAATTAGAATTTTATAGTTGCTACTTGCTTGGCTAACTATAGCATTGTTGTGCATAACGCTAGAACGACGTCTAGGATACTTTTCCTTGAGTCAATGATGAAAAAGGATTGTCTACATTGTAACATAAATGTAATCATATGTGTCGTGATTTCCATGGCAGACAACTCACGTCATGTGCAACACAGACCAGGTACAGCTAGAACAGCTGTGTGTAACCATGGAGATACTAAGAGCTCATTTCGGTTTCATTGACATTGTTCATACTGCTCAGAGAAATATATTAAAAACACAAACCTCTGTTAAAACCCTTCCCTCCTAAGCTGTAAACATTCCCTCACACTATTAATCTTGTACAATATGCAGAATAACGACAGCACTGACACTTTACTGACATTAGTTTGCATATATATGGGAACCTGATAACTAATGTTAGCAATAGAAAAAATGGTACCAAAATAATGTAAAACTGTTATTACCCTGGTAGGGACACTCACGGACAAAGTCATCACTAATTTCGGGTTCGGCCACCGCAAGAGTTACTCGGAATGGGGGGGGGGGGGCTAGAATGTGAAATTCAGTTGGATGTCATATACTATTTAACCGCTAGATGGGAGAAAATGTAGCTTTAAGCTTCATAGTTTAAGTTTGTATTTTTATACATTTTATTTATCAGAACTTTAATATATTTTGATGTTCATCTGTTCTGTTGTGACAATAAAACAAACAAGTTTATTTTTAAACTGCATTTTATTATTTTAGTGAGGGCTCATAAAGATTATATATATCGGCCAATATATCGGAATATCGGATTTTTAAATCACTAAATATTTGTAAAAATAAAAATAAATAAAAGAAAAAGAATTATAAAAATCCTTTATCGGTCGGGCTCTGATAGGAGTGTGCTCTACAGATTCAAAATCGATTCATAGAATTCCAAAAATCTATTCTTGTTTTTGTAATTGTGTGTCTAGGCCTCCTATCACATGGGGAAAGTAACTATATTTACATACTGTGAATCGTTTTTGAATCAAATCTTGACATTTTCTGAATTGTGCACCCCTAGTTGGTAGTGATTTATAGTAAAAAGGAATCAAAAGGTGCAGAAATGGCAACGTGGCCCTTTAAATGCTCTATTAGTCAATTACTGCTAGAGTATGTGCAGGCCAGTAGGAGATGTCTAAACGGGCCTTAGGCTGCCTGACCTGAGCATGAGAGTTAAAATAATTAACAGACATCTGAGCACTGGACATATGGAGTTCTGCTAGGGCTTGAAAAAAATCCTACAGTGACTTCCTTGGTATCCTAACTTAAAGAGCTGCTAGCTAACACGGCTGCACAGCATTAACAAAGATCATATATGTTAAAGCAAAACTACAGAAAGCAACAGGGGCACTTTCTGAATGTTGGGCTGCTGTTCAAAATAGTAACAAATTAGGATTAAACCATTTTTATTATTACCATATTTATTATTATTTTATTATCTTCTGTAGTAAGGACACCAGAATGAGAGGTTTTAGAACAAACATGTGCTCACATTGTCTTCAAAGAAAGAAATCGCAGCATGAAAGGTCATTTTATGATTGTGTTAACAACTGCCCACAGTAAGCGACAGTAAAAGGAGTCATATGGCTCAAGGTTCAAAATATCAATACAGTAACTGGCTTTCAATGTTCTCTGGACTCACAATAATGTAAAGAGAAAATGAGGGTCAGGTCTCCATTCCTCACTCAACATGTTTACCAGGTCAATACAGGGTATGTATACGGTAGTATGACAGAGTGGCGAGGACCAAGGGGTGAGCACTTTAACGTACATAAACCATTTAATGTGCCCACTTACAAACATGATCATATTGGGTGTATTTGGCTATTTGACGGTGAAAATGTGACTTAAAAGTAGAGAAACTAGGATTATGTTGCAGGAATGGCTCAAGCCGTTTCCTTGGAAAAGTTTGTAACTTTTTCCAAACTTGGTATTGGAATCCATTGTACACACATTCAATTTAGGCAAACCCCCAAACTCAGTCACCGTGAAGAGTCAAATTACAAACTTACAGCTACTCCACAAATCTACAGAGGGTGAAGATCATTGGTGTGCCTGCGGAGGAATTAATTAATAATTGTCAGATTCTTGCCAATGACTTAATACATATTTTCTTCTGAATCCCTTTTTTTGTTTTCTATTTTGTAGCAACACAGTTATCAGTCCCTAAGTAAAACCATGTCTGAAAAATGAGTTTATAGATGGGATAAATAAGCCAGGACTCAGGCCAGCTGAGTCACTGAAAAGCTTGCAACAGATCATTAATAATCAAATCAAGCCCCGAGTATCCTGCATACAAACAAGTGAGCCCAGGATAAAAGTCGACACAAATTCAAACACTGCTCCTGTAAAAACACAGCAACACTTTTTGTCTTCAAATTAAGGTATGCAGCAGGCTATACTTACGTCAAAGAATCTGAATCCAAAATCAAAACATATCTCACTGACGCAGGTGACTGTGAAATTATCTGAAAATGTTTGCGTTACTATTAAAGTATATTTGCTAACATAGTGGTATAATAATTGAGTCACCAGTTTTTCATTTAGAGAATATTATAAAATACTATTTTGCAGTATCGGCCTTCCTAAGAATCTAGTGTATTAAAACTTTAAATTAAAGGAATATACCACCATTTGTTGAAATAGGGCTTATCACGGTCTCCCCTAGCTGTAGATAGGTGGGCCAACATGTTTTTTGTCTCAGTGCATGCATTGTTTTAGTCTGGCAACACCGGCAGTGCCATCGCTAGTTAGCTTAGCATAGTAAATGGAATCCTATGTTGCCAGTTAGCATGTTGTGAGTAAAAGTGAGCCAACAAAAAACATTTTAAGACTAGATGATTTCCAAGGTAGATATGGATTTGGGACTATATTGGGTGAAAGCGTAGCCGAAGCACTGCTACATGGCTCTGAGCTATCACGCAGCAACTCTGTGTGAGTACAGCTCTAATCTGGGTTGATCTATCGTGTAAAATAACCATGCGTCATGTGTTATCACTTACTCTGTGGACACCTGTTTATTGGGTCCATTCGGCGGTTTTCCTAGTTGATTTATCACACTGAAATAAAAGTCGAGGACTGCAGAATGCCTCACGTCCTCGGGCTGTTGAGTGATCGCAACCTCCTCCTCCTCTAGTTCTATTTCCAAAGCATGCAGCTCCTCTTTTGAAAACTCTGAGGTATGCTTCTGGAGCTTGGCCATGGCCGTAGGAACATATTTTTAAGTTGGGGGTGCTGACAAATTTTCTAGAGTGACATTTTCAACCAAAGTCAACCGCATTGCATACATCACAATGCTCCACAAGCGGAAAAACTAAAACAAGAATGAAATCCAAAACCCAAGACAAGGCAAAACTAGGCATGGGTAACACAGAATATAGGCACAAAGAGACAACAATGGTACAGAATAGGCCTACTACAAGCTCAACCACTGAGCCACAAAATACAAGGGTAGAAAACACATTACTGAATTAAATTAAATCAAAAGTTAGCTGCCTGGTCATCTGTTGCTAGCGGGGTTGCTGTGGGAGTGATGGTGTAGAGGTGCTGCTGCTACTTCTTTCAGTTACAGTTGCTGAGTTTTCTGACTCAGGTCTATTAAGTTTTTTAGCCTGTGACTGATTTATGAAGAAACCCAAAATGTGTTTTGTGTTATAGGCAGGCTAACTTCTGTACTGTTGACCCGCCGGGAGAGTTCCCACCAACTATCTTCACTCATGAATGAGTGTCAGAGGTGCGCAGCAAAACTGGCAGATTCTGATCAAATGATGTGTTTCTCTTCCCAAACAAATTGTTAAAATCAAATTACATTTAATTGTAATGAAAATGAGTAGGTTAACATCAATGATCAATTCATTAAAATAAATGTATGCAAGGCGACCTCTAGCTCACCCAGTAAGAGTGTTTGCCCCATGTTGGTTGAGTCCTGCAGCAACCTGGTTCAAATCCGACCTGCGGCCCTTTGCTGCATGTCAATCCCCCATTTTTCATGTCTATCCACTGTCACTTCAATAAAGGGAAAAGCCCCAAAAATAATCTTTAAAACATAAATGTATGTAATTTTTAATTATGGTTGTAGTTTCTCTACCTTTCACTAAGGGGGTGCTGCAGCACCCTCTGCACACCTAGTTCATGCGGCCATGATCTGGACTGTCTGAGAAGTCATCCTCTTCGTCTCTTACAAAATCCGACATGTTCATCCCCATTCACTGTCTACTGTAGGAAAAATAGCCTGCTATTCACGCCGGGTATGTTGCAGGAAGTTGGGGGGTTTAAGGTGCTGCGTGATCTCTGCGCTCATGTAGCAGTGCTTTGGCTGTGCTTCCACCCAATATAGTCCCAAGTCAAAATCTGGCTAGGAAATCTTAATCTGCATTGCTATTTGTACTCGATGTGACTATGCAGGCCACAAGAAGTAATTAGTTTGTTGTTGTTTTTTTGTTAGCTCAATTTTATTCATATTAAACATGCTAACTGGCAACGTAGGATTCCATTCACTACGCTAAGCTAACTAGCGACGGTGCTGCCGGTGTTGCACCAGACTAAAACAATGCACTGAGACAAAAAACGCGTTGGCCCACCTATTTACAACTAGGGGAGACCTATTTCAACAAATGGTGGCGTGTTCCTTTAAGACCTCATCCCGTCTGCTTGAGGGACACTTGCAGCTCAGCTCAGTCAGAGTTTCATTAATTAATTATGACGGCAGCCTGTCGAGAACATCATTGAATCTCTATCTCTGTCCATCTCTAGAGCATCTCAGACAGAGAATTCACCATGAAATTTAAAAAAAACAAAAACTTTTTACATTTAACTACCACATCTGAAGAAGGAGAGAGCGTCAGATGAGCAAGAAAAGGAAAATAAAATATGCAAGCAACGTAAAGCTCCGAAACCATACTGTTGTCTGACCTGTGAGACGACCTGGACAGCATACAGAGTGACTTTTGCCGTTTTATGCTGCTGCAGTGGGTTTTCATGCTTGATAAATGACTGTAGTTTGAATGGACTCAATACTTAATAAATCTTAACCATTCCCTTGAAATTGAAGTGGTTTTCACCAGACCATAAACATATTTTCACACAATGCCCTCCAAACTTCTGGAGAACTGCCAGCATTGAGTATATTGTGGGTTTTGTTTGATGATTTTAATGCCCAACCTGAGGGAACACATCCCCACCCACAACCAAACTGTCCCTACATCCAGTTTAAAATGCCCAACTCTCTCAACACCGCTTCTAGGTGAAATGTAGCTTAAAATATAAGAAATCCTTATGCTTATTAAAATCAATTAAAAAGCACTTAAGAAAACCCAGACAGCTCACTTTTCATAAAATGACAAGTGATGCCTCATTACGTCTAAGAAAATGTCAATCCTAATTTAAACCCATGGAGTGGATCAAAAACTGCAAATGGCGTGGTTCAAGTCCCTATAAGACTGACTTTCAGGCTCATTTTGAATTTATGTTCTCAGCCAACGTACTGCCTCTCTGAAGGAAACTAAAATGGGATTAAAAGTCCATGGGTGTAGGACTGGGTACCAAATGCAATACTTTTTAGGCACCGACCAAATTGCCTCCTTACTGAGCTGGGCAATATATCAATATTATATTGATATCGTGATATGAGACTAGATATCATCTTAGATTTTGGATATCATAATATCGTAATATGGCATAAGTGGTGTCTTGTCCTGGTTTTAACCCTTATGTTGTCCTCGGGTCAAATTGACCCGTTTTTCTATATCAATGTTATTTTTAACTACCCAATTGTAATTAAACAAAATAACACACAATTGATTCCACACAACGTTCTTTGGCAAGTACAAATCTCTACTTTCATTAATTTTAGGTTGTCTTATTCAATTTTATAGCATTTGAAAAACTAATTGAAGTTGTTTTGAAATAGTATTGAGTAAAAGTTGATATATTCCAGTCTGTGATTATCCATCAACATACATTCCTTTAATTTTAGTTAATTTCTGCTTTTCTAACTCAAACATTAGGTATCATTTCCTATAAATTAGGTTAATTGACCATAAATTCCAAAAATAACTGTAAAAAAAAAAAAAGTTAACAAGTTAGTGTTATGTAGTGTTGAAAACGTAAAAACAAATGACAAACATTGAAAAATGACAAAGATTTCATAAAATTCGTATCAGAAAAAGTATCCCTTAGTACCCGGTATCAAAGTCAAAGTATTGGTATCGGTATTGAAAATCTTTGAACAATACCCTGCCCTATCGGGGCGCCATTAAATCAAGATTCCAACAGTAGTGTTAAAACGAACAAGAACACTCACCGGCTTTGAAAATTTCAGCAGCAGATTCCAAAGGAGGTGTTTCATATGCAAACAATGGCAGGATCCAAAAATGATACACCTTGTATGTCTGAGAAAAGAGCCATGTGGGTGTAGAACTAATGGAGCACTCTTCTGACAGGCAGCTCTTTCAGTAGTCTAATGAAAGCAACCTGCATCTTCAGCAGAGGTGAATTACACAGCAGTGTGTTTGCAGAAACATGAAAACATTTTACTCAAAGAACACTCCAGAATTTGTTTTAAGGTTGCATCCATACAGTTCAATGTGCCTGGTCAAGTTTCACGCGTAACAGAACAGTTAAATGGTGGAGTAATCTACATACTTCAGCACTTCGCCACTTACTGCTTTCTTGTGACAGTGTGTGACACTTAACCATCCCTTGTCTAACACCACACACTGTCACAGTCAGATAGTGCTCATTTCAGCATAGTAAGTCACACTTCCCATAAGCTTTGTGGCTTCAACCCCAGTGATGACTATGTGTGTTGAATGCAGCTTAAACAAGGACCACAACAAGGCAAATTAGTCCCTTAATCAGCACTAAAGAGACCCATTTTTTGTCCTGCAGAAGTAACCATGTTGTCCACAGTCAAACTGAAAGAACTGGAATATGTTGCGGCATGTTGGCCCTCACCACTGACAGAAAAAGACCCGAACAAAAAGAGACAAGCCGAAAAAACTGCCCGATGGGAAAATGTGCCTGCGTATTTCTAAGAGAGCCGCGAGTTGAAATTCGCTACATGCTTTTAATTAATGACAGCGAGGAAGTAGATTGGGAGAGGACGTGGGAAGAGCGACTACAGACAATCAACATAAATATTCTTCAACAGGGTCTGAAGGGAACGTAGCAGTAAGCATTGCACTGCCAGCCAAAGGTCTGATTAATGACAGCTCTGTAGCCTGGAGGTGGTTTTATTCACAGTCAAGCTGCCTCTCCCCGCGGCTTAGAGCGCCTCAAAAGTAGATTACTCCTCTACATTCACTCATTATAAATCAAATAGGAGACATTGTCTCCAGGAATACCTTAGCTTTATCTAAAACAAAAATAGAAACAATTTTGTAAGAAATATGTAAAACTGTATGTAAGACAAACTTGATTGGTGAGTTTTGCCTCTCCTTGCGCGCGCACACACACATATGCACACATACGCACACATAAACACATACACACACTCACTCACTCACTCACTCACTCACTCACTCACTCACACACACACACACACACACACACACACACACACACACACACACACACACACACACACACCTGTTATTCCGGCTTGCATTCAAAATTAAAATTAAGTACAGAGATATTATCAGCAAAATGTACTTAAAAAGACTTGTTATCCAGAAAAATAGCCCTTCTCTGAGTTATATTATCATTATATTAATGCATTAATTATTTATGATGCATTAACATGTTAATATATCATTTGTATTTTGTACTTGCAATTTTGATTTATTATTTAATAATTGATATACTGTTGTTGGCTTGTATATTCTCCATTGCTGGCATTGAGCTGCCATCACTAGAACGTTCCGCAGCACTCGCTGTGTGAGGAGGGCTAAGAACATCCTAAAAGACATTACACACCCTGGACACCATCTGGTTAAGCCTCTCCCAACACGCAGGAGCTTCAGATCAGCCTGCACTCGCACAAATAAACAAAACATAGAAAAACAGCTTCTTTCCCAAAATAAGCTGTGGCACTACTTTACTCAGACTTCTCCTCAGTCTGACCGGACTGATGTGCGGCCATCATTGGATTACGCGCAATATTTACTTTACATGTCACTTCAAGCCACCACACGTCATTCAACAGCTCAGTTCACATCGCTCCACATCTGTCATACTGCACCTTTAGCAGGCCTTTGCTGCTGCTGTCTTGCACATAGTTGTGTTCTTTTGTGATTGTAAGATACTTTATAGTGCTTAGATTCTGTATTTCTTATCGCTGATATTTATTATCACTTATGTCATTTGTGCCGTTTTGTATTCTTTGTAAATATGTGTGAAGTCCTTAATACAATGCACCATTTGAGGCTGACACAATTGTAATTTTGTTGTGTTTGTTTCATTACAATAATGTTCATTAATCTTTGATCTATATGATTAATCATTAGTCTATAAACCTGTAATATGTTTTATCTATAAAAGTAAGTAGTAACTGTAGAGGAGTAAAAATCTCACTATTTCCTTCTGAAATGTAGTGGAGTGCAAGAATGAAGTAGCATAAAATGGAGCTCCCCATCTAAAGTACAAGCACCTGTGAATGTACGCTGTTCCGCCACTGCACACGCTGCACAAACAGCAAAGACGCAAAGTGATATGCAAACATAAATCAAAGTAACAAAAGTAGAATGTACCAAATGAACATTTCTCAATCTCACAAAACAAATCCAAAAATGAGTGTGGCACCCTGACTCGACATGCATGTCTAGAAACAATACATTGCATAAGATGGAAAAGGCTGCAGTGACAGCGTTTTGGACGATGTGGTACATATTAAATCTTGGAACGGTTGTAATATTAATCTCATATGAATGCTGAAAGTGTAGAGACCACTAAATGACCTCTCTCCAAGCCATACGTCTGTATGAGATGAGATTTGTGTCACCTCAAACTGTCATTTGTTTCTCAGCTGTCTACACAGATTCTAGTGTTTGTGATTAGATTTGAAAGGAATGGGCTAAGATGTGGTCGTGAGGCACTAAAAGAAAAGAAAATGAATAAACAATGAATAAATGTATTCATGCCCTTGGTTCACTTTTTGACTTGTTGTTGGCAAAGATTCTTCACTTGTTATCGTTTTTCACACTTTGTCCTTTGGCTGTAGTTGGAACAATATTTCCTTTAAAAATAGTTCATACTGAAAAATGGGCTCTTATTTTTGCATAATAAACACATTGTGTAGAAGGTAGTCCCAACAGGTTGTAATTTAGTTGGTTGAGTTACATTCAAAAGTGAAAATAATGTAATTATAGTAGACATACGGCATTCACAAGCAAATCTTATGGGAGTGGATGTTAACTGGAACAATTAATTGGATTTTGATTGCTTTTAAAAATAAAATAAAAAATCAGTATAATTTAGCAATTACTGTGAAGCAGACATCCCCTCTGCAAAGCATGATTGACAATAATTGAAAAACAGTTATTTGTTGCATGGAAACAGAGCCGCTGTAAACATCTGCTGAGGATCTTCACTTATTTTACCATGTAACGGACTAAACTCCCCATGTGGGATTATTGTTGTTAGGGGCAGATATAGATCTTAGAAACAGCGTGTATTACATGAGGTTTGTGAAAAGCTTCTGTCATGTTTCATCCAACCATTTCACCTGTCCACAACTGTTTTATTCTTCTTTTTGCTCATAAACCAAAACTCCTGCAAGATGTTTTTTTTGTTGTTTTTTTTAACTCCAGTAGGGCTACCACTAACGATTATTTTCACTGTTGTATTCTCGAGTCATCAATAAGTAGATTGGTCTTGGAAATGAATAACTATACCATATAAAAAAATAACTATAAAAAAAAACAAATGATGAAAAATGCAGATCATTGCATGACGTCCTCAAATGTCATCTCGAAAATATTCAATGTACTGTCATATACTATAGAAAATCTTTACATGTAAGAAGCTGAAGTCAGAGAATTTTTACTTATTTTTCATAAAAAGTTACTCAATGTATGTCTATGGAGAGACTGACGATACATTGAGAGGAAAATTGGGGATTTATGAGAAAATCTGGAAACCATTTGACTGTTTTGTAAAAAACAAGACATACGGAGATACTGTCACATATTTTCCTTTTTGGTTTTGGATTGTTGTAATACGGCAGAGGTTGGGAAAGAAATGTGGCTTGGGACAGAGGGGGGTTGTTATAAGTTGTAACTGCAATGGAAAATCAATAAAATCGTTAAAAAATATATACGGTAGTTGGCGATTAATTTAAAAGTTGATTAATCTTTGCAGCACTAAACTCCAGTTGCTAAATCCTCCTCATTGCTGTTATGATAACATCTGTCTTTGTTGTCCTCTGATTCTCTCTGCTTTGTCAGAGATGTAATTGTCTTAATTTAACATCGGCGTACCTCACTGGTATTGTTCTGAAGTGGCTTCACAATAAAGGCCTCCCACCGCCTATTTATACATTTATTGTGAAACCAAGCAGGACATGTTAAACTCGTATAAACGACAGCTTTATGAATGAACATTGGCTCACTGCAGCATTGGCTCACTGCAGCAAACGAAGAGAGAGGGAAACGATGCCATTTGTGTGACAGAATGACTTCTGGCAAATAATGACAAATGCAGCAATATATACACAGAGGACTGGTGGATCGTTGACAATGCAGGTGTGGCGCACCGCCGTGGGTCAATGAATGATGCAGAGAAACTACTGTCACATCATAATACAAGCAGGGAACGATTTTGAAAGAAAAACGTTATTCTACACAACTTCCTATGACATTACCATGTGCGGTAGTGTTTGTAATGTTTTATAGGATTCTTTGTTCCTTTTTAATTTGAAGAAAAATGTTACTTGATGTTTCTTGAGCTCTAACAGAAAAATCCCAACTGAAGCATAAAAAAGAACATCAAGTCAAGGGGGGGAATATATTTTTAAATGCAACACATGCTGTGCTCATGGCCCCGTCTTTAACATAGCTCTCGGAGGCACGGAAAATTCTTTTTGCTCCTCAAAACTTTCAGTTTATGTTTATTGTGATGCAGACAAAATTCAAGCACTGTGAATAGTTGTGTCTGTTACTTTCCTCTTCATTAACACTTTGTTCCATGTGTTCAGATTTTCTTTTGGCTCATTTCCCTTCTTATATGCCCATTTTGCATGATTGATAGAACATTTCAAAATTTGTGATTATGTTTGTTGTTTGTATTTATGGGGAAAACCCCTTAATTCGACCATTAATTCACATAATTCATTAGCTGCTCAAACTAAGGACGAGAATAAATACCAGTCTGAGAACTGCAGTGATTTGCAGCTGCATTTAATGTGTAAAATGTTTTTCAAAAAGGTTCTGATGTTATCAAGAAACTCTTAAAAGAAAACTGGTAAACAAGGTTTTTCACAACGTAAAAGGTGAGCGCTAAATATTCTGAACACTGGTGGATTTTTCTGACTGGTGCAGGTTTGTAGTTTTTGGTAGTGCTTTCTTGCTCTTGAACCTGAAATGAGTTGCTAGAAGTGTAAGCATTGAAATGCTGACACACTTCAAACACCTGTGGATCTTCCCTTGTCGTATTTTCACTCCAGCCTAATTTAAATACTACATCCCAGAAAGCTCCTGCTTTGAACTTTTTGTTTTTTCATATCTTATTGTCACTTGGCTCTGAAATGCATCTTTGTGTTTTCCATGAGCAACATGTCTATACAATATGAATTTGGAATTGCTGTGGGTATGGCTTGGGCTTGGAAAAGTGAAATATTTGGCCAGATGTGCGGCACATCATTCATTCATTTAGGACTTCATCATTTTTGAAAGACAGTGACCCAATTGCTTGCCTAGGTTGGGCTCTACTTTCTGTCTGCCCAATGGCGCCAATCAGCCAGGGTCCGCTGCTCATTGAGGTTTCCCTTCTTTAACCCCGGTACATCTCCCTCATACGTCCCCCTACCACCTCTTGCAGCTGCCCTCCTTGTTGAATGGACCACAATTCCAGTCTTTACTCTTCAAGCTTGATTTATACTTCTTTGATTTATGAACCTCCGCCGGGACCCTACGCCGTAGCCTGACGTGCACCTCTCGAAAAATGTAACTACACATCGTGGCGGCGTAAGTTGCTCGGCCGTGGCTCAATAGCAATGAATTTCCCTGACTCATTTCCTGGTTCTCCTCCATAAACATGAAATCAAGGGGAGGGTTAACTCTTCCTGCTACAGATGTCTCAACTTGGTCAGAAAGCACAGGGGAGACATTTTGTTTCTCTCACTATGACTCTAGAGTCAGACTTCTCCACAGCTAATTGCCATCACTCTCTCACTTTCTCCCTTGCTCTATCCCCCACTCCCCACACACACACACACACACACATGCAGGCTTGACGCACACACCAACACACAAGGATAAACACCAGGCCACTTACATAGGTTACGGCGAAAGGTTTGTGTAGAGCCGCCGCAGAACCATAAATCAAGCTTTCTCCAGCCCTTCTCTGCTTCCTCCGCGAGGATTTGGGTTGCTCAATGAGGCTTCACCCCAGTTACACTGTGCTGATAAAGCCCCGATGAAGCCTACTTCCACTGGCTAGATGATGATGGTCAAGCCTGCCTCCCTGCACTCAGCTGCCAGCTCTGAATATTTCATAATCTTACGCTCGTGGGCAGCCTGCAATCCTTCTTCCAAAGAAATGGTGAGCTTGACGAGAAGACCGGTCTTGGCTGCAGCAAAGCAGAGCAATGCTGTATATCTGGAGCCAGAGTGATTTGGTGGTGACCTCTGAAGGGAATTGCAGCTGTGTACAGAGGCTGACCCTTATTTTCAATCCTTGCCTTGAGAAACGAGTCTTGATCAGCCTTGGGAACTAGTGTCTCTGGCCCTCTCTGCAGGCCTGACAAACTGAATGAGGTGTTCTCATCAGCAGTGGGATGGTTGTTGTTTGTCCTGCAAGATTTAAATATTTCATCTAGCTCTCTGGACAGGACCTGGTCATGTTGCCAACTGTAGCGCCCCTGGGTCACCCTGACAGGATGCGTTTGAGGCGAGCATTGGCGGTATGGCAGAGGGGGAAGCACTCTATATTGCCATCGCTATTTCTTTTGTGCTTAATGCAATGCCAGGTCTTGGATCAGTGACCCTGAAAACACACTGTGTAAGTGAAAAATGTCTGCTGTTTTCTTCCTTAAAAACCTGTTCTTTATCCACAACTGAACGTGATTCTTGAATAAGAGAATTGTGTTTGCAGTAAATGTTTTCATTGTTTTTCCTTCTAAGTGCCTATGAAGTGAAGCCAGGCTTAATTAAAGGGTAATTATACTACATTCAGGTTTGTGATAATTATGCATTAGTAACTTGAGAACAAGTTGAAAACAGACACCGAATACATGGAGTAAATAACTATGTACTGTATCTTTATGCAATAGCAGATTTCCAACAGGCTCTTGTGACCATTGTACAAAAGCGACAAATCACATCCTAGAAAACTGAAAGACGATAGTATGACTTTCAATGCTTGCCACAAATGTGTTTTATTTTTGACTTTTTGGGGTTAGGGTTATGATGAAGTTTGCCAGTTATTTTGGTTAATGTTGGCATAAAATACAACGTTTTAATTGCACAACAACAACCCTTGTTGAATCCACCAAGGTCAACAAATTGTCTGCATACAGAGACAAAAGAATTACACTTCATTTTGTATGAGTATGAATTTCCTGACAGATTGGGCCCTAAATTGCAGTCAAAATATAAGTATAACACAGCTGATGTAATTAATACTAAGCAATACATTACAATTAAACTTTAGAAATAGTTTGTGATTGATGATCCCTATGCCATAATCTATTAAACTGGTAAATTGCATTTAAAGTGGAGTCTAGGCACTTGCACCTTAAATGTTCCTTTGTACCATTAAGAGAGTTGTAAATAAATAGCATATTCATGCCACATGAAAGGACCGAAGATTGTGCTAACAGATAGATAATGTCTCTTAACATCTTTGACTGTGACTGTTTGATCAGTTGGATTGTATGTGCCTTCAATCAGCATTAACGCCTTCCTAAGAGGTAAGGAATTCATGACATTGTCCTTTCTCAAGCAGAACGATTTTGTTTGACGTTGATGGGAGATGTTGCCCCACTTTCTGCTTAGCCCCCCGGGAAAAGTGAGGGATCGGTCCTCACTCTTCCCTCCTCGCGTGGTTGAAAACAGAGAGCCAGTCGCAGTGAAACAACTGCACTAAATACAGCCCTGCAGTTACCATAGAAACCTGCACTGGTACATCCCTGACTAGTCCTACTGTATTTCATTTTGCACTTGACCCAGAAAAACACTGGGAGGTTGATGTTTAGTTTCTTCCCAGGCAAACTTTTCAGAGTATAGGTGATGTAACAGGCAGGAACAAAGAGCTACACCGGGAATGAGGGATAAGCAAAAACCTGGTGCTTTCTAATGGACACAAAAAGGAAAGATGCAGAGGTGTGAAAAAGATAGAGAGGTAAAAACGTGCACACAAGTGATGAAACCAAAGGCGTCTGGCAGAGTGAATTTACAGTGACAACAAAATCAAGTACTGCTGTAACATTGGCCATAGATAAACTGGACTGGACAGCACATCATCGCGTTTGAAATATATCAAGTCCTCTTTGTGCCGACACCTTTCCTAAGATAAAGATGTGACACTTTTTTTTTTTTTTTACATTTACGAGTAGTGTAGCAATGCTGTTATTAAAGTTATATAATGCAAGATGCTGCAATGCATCAAAAAGCTTTGTTTTAAAGACGACACTCTCGCAACCATACAACTGCCTATTAAATTATGATATCTACAGGAAGAAAAACCATATGTGTCAGGGGTCACGAGTCAGTTATCAGAAAGCTCAGCTCTTAATTAAGCTTTTCACAATATGTTCCCGTTCTATAGGCCACAATGATGTCCAGGCATTTCACCATGTTAAGTCATTTTACGCTGTACTCTCAGTTCCACTGGGACATCATTATAATGTCAAAATAGGTCAGAAGCACTGCATTATACTGCAGCCAGGCTTTAATCTACTGAACATGATAAAACCGCTATATCATTAAAACCTTTTTAACAACACTTGTTTGTTCCCACTAGTGTCTTTAATGTGATATTACACCAAACATACATAATTTTACACCGAGTATCATAACAGTGGCACTGAGCACTGACTAGCCAATAGAGTAGATGTAACACAAGGCCTACAGTATGTGAGGTTTGTATAGAAACCGTTGCAATAAATGATGCAACTATATCATACACTGAACAAGAGCTGTGGGCATCCTAAACATATACAGGCTCCCACATCTATCAAGCCAACAAGTCACAACTGATCTCTAAAGTCCTCACATTTCACAGAAATTACTGCTGCTACAATCCAATTTCGTGGCTTGCAGTTGGACTGTATTCTGCGAAAAAATGATATCAGTAAAGGCTATGTATACAAAAAATACTTTTGCAGTCAGCAGACATAATGAAAACAACATTTCTATAAGACAATCGGGAGAAGACAAAGGAGGGACTGCTCCGTGATAAATCTTTAAAAGTGAAAAACTTTTTAGGAGTACTCAACTGAGGTTCAGTGTAGAAGTAGCACACCTTTTTTCTTTTTTTATATTATTAATAATACTCCGATTAAATATTAAACGGCTTAGACTATTTAAATTACTTGTGCACATTTTTTTGTGAAATATTGAGTCCAGTAATCCCAAAAACCTCTAACAAATACTGATTAAAATACAAAAAATTTAATTTATTACCCATTATCTATTAATTAGATCTCAATTCATTACTTTATTGACAACGAAAAGCAGCAAATCCTCTGGAACTAAGTGATGTTTGGAATGAAAAAATGACTTAAACAATGAATCAATGATCAAAAAAAGTTGCCCGATAATATATTAAATCAATTGATTAACCTGCAAATTGTTTAATCTCTACAGCTCTATGGAGATATTCTATTTTCTCTCGTTAGGAAGGGCAGAAAAAAAGGACAGCTATACAGAAGCGCCTTCATAGCGGACACATGTTCAGTGTCAGTGGTTTCTCTTTGCACTGTAACGCCCGACCGCCATTCTTGCTCATTTATTAGCTTCTGAGGGAGAGAAAAAAAGCTTCTCATTCCCCCACACGTTCACAGTGTGGGGATTTGAGCTTCTGGTGCTTTAACATTTAGCTTCCCCCCAACCTATTATCCTGCAGCTAAAGAAGCCAAATTACTATTAATATATAAATATTTTGTTGAGTTTCTCTATTTCACTTGTAAAAACTCCTCTTATTGAAGCAGCCAAGCAGGTATTCTGAAGCATTAACAGGCAGGCCAAACAAGCTAATGATTGAACAAATGCAGTGGGAAATTGGGCTCATTTCCTGATTATATGTTTTGCATTGAGCTGTGATGCTCCCTAATGACTATCTGACATTGCGTAAGCACTGGGTTGCACACTCCTGTTTCTGTCGTTAATGCTAATTCGAATGGCATTGGCATATACTGTAAGCCTACGCTGCTGGATGGGGCTGAGCCTGTCCTCCGCAGTGAGGGCCTGGCGGCATCATATTACACGGCTGGAAATCTTCTATTAACTGTGAGCAGTATGGCTCAAAACAACTGTGGTCTTTCTAAGTGGTTTTAGTGAGCATTGTTAAAAGGAAAAATCACACGAGCCATGCGGATATATCCACAGCGCGGGAGGGGCTTAAAAAACTGAGTGAAACTAAAAAAGTCACAAAATGCCACGGAGAATCTGAGCACAACCCAGGACCTAAGTAGTATGTCAACAGAGAATGAAAGCATGATGGCACTATAAATGTGAAGTAGAGGGAATCAAGTCCTGATTCAATGGAAATCCTCCGCCAATATCAGAATATGAGCAGACAAGAAGAAGATTAAATTAGGGTTGATATAACCCCTGTAATGGCAGGCCTTGAGAGATGATTAATGGTAATTATATGACTCAATCAGATAGTTAAAAGAAATCCAAATGAAACTTGGTGTGTAGGCTCAAATGGGCATTCTGAACAATGCAATGCTTTTTATATTCCATAGAGAAACACTGTTGAATCCCTTTGAAATGACTTTGCAGAAAATCCAATTGAACGTAAAGGAATCATCAGCTTTACATGAAAGAAAATCTTCGTAAGCTGGAATCAATGACAATCTGAAACACAATCGCCGTTTCAGTAAAGAAAAAGTATGTAGTATAAAGTATGTATCCAGCAATGTTAGTAGAATATAAGAATAAAAATGAGAAACTATTAAGTACATAATCTAATTCAATACTGTCACTGACAAAAATAACCAACAAAAGAAGACCGTTTTTATACTTAATCAGCTCATCTTGAGCTTGGAAACTACAAGCCTGAGGTGTGGAGTTAAAAGAATTTGGGCATTTACCAGACAGTCGACATTGAAAAGATGTTTTAAGTTGCATTATGGGAAGTGTAGGATCCAGGGTTTTTGGCTGGAGCGCAGTCATGCAAGGCCAGCCCTATAAAAATCAAAGTCTGTCACTGAGCGAGTCACTGAGTGAGTGATGAACTTACCCCATTGGTCGAGTGAGTGGTGATGTGAGTGTTGGCGTTTCCCCATTGGCTGTTGCACTTTCAAAATGAACACGTGCTGACAGTCCTCTATGGCAACGCACCCCCTTCTACATCCTGACCAAACCTGAAACCCCAATCTGTTTTTTTTATATTTTCTTTTTGCGGCCAAATTAAAGTAAGGGACTTTTGACTTGCATTGGCATGCTTTGTGTTCAGATGTCACCCTAGATAAGAAGGCTTCATACAGCTGTTAGCCACCTCACTGCACACCACACACTGTGGCTTTGGGAAATCTGCATCTCCAGTCCAAGTGAAGCCCAGACTCAAATAAGTTTCATCATATTTCTTTTGTTTTCTTCCAGTCTGATACCCACTCTCGTTGCCTCTTTTCCCTACTTGCCTGGGTGATGAGAATATGTCCTCTTAATTTGCCCGTGCTCTCCGATCCTCCTTTTTGGTCTACCTCATCTCATCTTTGTCTGTCTCCCGCTTAATTTCTTCTCCCGGTCCCGATCCCAAGACATCTCTCTGTTTGTCTCACCTCCAATTCCTTAGTCTCTCTCTTTCTCGCTCCTCTTTCATGACTTATAACTTTAGATTTCCCACCTGACATTTCCCCTGATTTTAGCCAGTTGTACATATTTGCATACATATTTCAGCTAGTAGGCCTACATATGTAACGTTAAAGCTAGTAATGTTACGCTACACGTACAGTACATTACGTAAAGACAGGCTGACTGGCAATCAACTGAAGTGCATTTTGGGTACATTTAATAAAATGTAAGTTTTTAATTTGTTTTTATTTCATGAAAAACCCCACTAAATTGTATTGGGTGTAGTTATTACACCATTACATTGTTCCTCTTGTGCACCCCCTAGAGGCAAACTCTTTCTTGCAGATTAACCCGTTAATGAGAATACAGCTGTTAGAAGTAGATGTAAATGCTAGCTAGCTGTCTCCATGAAGCTCCCTCATGAGCTTGTGATGCAAGAAAACAAGAACAAGCTAATTAGTAACAAAAGTATTTTGACTCAATGGATGTCAATTTCTTATTTCATGTTTAAACCGTATTTCCCATCCTTCCCTTGATACCCAATAGCCCAGCCCGTCACTTCCTCTGTACTATTCGGTCCCTAGCGTAGCATCTGTGTCCAAAAAGCCTTGCGTTACTCACTTACGCTCACATCACGGTCCTATTCTCTATAGTTACAACCAAGCTGAAACAAAAGCTTTAAGTGTTTATCTTAGTTTACCATGTACCTTAAAATGTGGCTGTCTGGGAGGAAGCAGCCCCTCCTCCCTCTCCCAGTGAGCGGTACCTGCAGGCAGTGAATCACCTCAGCAGAAGAAGGAGGACAGGAGGAATGACTGATGCTGACTGATGTCTGTGTTCTTCATTCTTTCTAAAATTAACTCAGTATTGTGATGTCAGAAATATTATTTATTTTACTGACATTTTACATCTGTTTCCAGTGAGATTATATAGTGACTTTGCTGTACTGTTGCTGCTGCTGCTCTTCTAAACAACATGTATTTAGATTTAAAATATAATTTGACTTAGTCTTCTTTGAGCTTGGCCCATACTGGAGACTTTGATATCTCTGCCTCTGCTACATTCATTTTGAAGAAAAAATAAAATAAAATTTAAAAAAACTCCTTTCCCTGGCTTACTGGAAAATGCTAACAAAGTTGCTGGTATGCCATTTAATATTTCATCTTTCTCTGAAAGAAATTATGAAAGTGTGTTGATCTATAAAATACAGTAGGATCCAATATCCAATATAATACATCTAAAACGATTCTACAGCCTAATACAGTAGCTTAAAGAATGTAATTGAGTTTAAATGGTCACTCTTTACCTTGGAGAAAGCAGTTGACAAACAAATGCTGCCCTTATGTTCAGATATTAATAAGATTAATAAGAGTAATATTACTTTCTGGGCATCTTATCAACTAGCAGTAAACTCTCTGAACTGACAACACACATACCATGATTATACAGTACACATGAATCTGTGACTTAGATGAAAGCTGTTTATTGTTGGCCCCCAAATACACAGCATATGGACTCGCAGCAGACATTATTAGCATGGGTGATTAAACGGCCAGGTTAAGCGTCTTGCACTTGAGGGTATGAAAATACTATCCTCCTCTAGGGATTGAGACGCCTGTATGGCAAACCGGGTTATCTCCCAAATCAGAGCAGCAGCAGGATGCCGGCTCTGGTGATGTTGGTGACACGTCATTCTTATAAGGTGGCTTTTTGTTGTGGTGGCGCAACTGCGCTTGAGAAACAGTAAGGACGCGATCCAACGACTGAGAGAAGTTGGAATGCTTTCTCCTGAAGTGAAACATCCCTTTCTCACAGTTATAGGATAGTGGTAATAGGATGGCAGCTCCAACCCATTAAAGCTACTTAAAGAAAATCTATTTTGAATCTCAAGTTCAAAGACATCTCAATCAGTGGGAAACTGAGCTGGCAATGGGGACTTCTTTCAATGCATTGCACATTCTTCTTTATGAGTCTTTGAGGCACCCAACACACACACGAGTTGACAGATGGTAGTTTCCTCTAGCTATGACGCAGTGTTTGTCAGCCCATCTTTAGACTAATGAGCTTTTTTTTTTACTTTTTCCTAACCTGCAGAATGCCAAAATAAAGAGATAATGTCATATTCACAAAGTTCCTACAAGTCTTTAGAACATGTGCACTGAATTTACAGGTGGGAGGTCACAGTGCTGAGTCCCTTACCAACCTCTGAAGGCACAGTAAAAGGTTTGGCAGAGTAATTCCAGGCTGTGAAAGCGATACTTTCAACATCAGATTCTATTGTTCTTGTGCAATTCCTTGTGGGTCCATTGCTCCAAGTGCCACGATAGATTTGGAGTAAGATGAAGTACCACTAGAAAGGGAACTTTAGACTACTACTTCCACTTGAACAAATCCCTTTCAACCTGACAGTCAATTGACTCCTCGCTTTCACTCAGAGAGGCGGCCATGTCACGCTGCTGTTGATGGACTAGTGGTGGCACCACTTTAAGCCTGATGCCTCTGAGCAGTTGCATGACCGGTCCCTTCTCGCTAATATTGTTCACCCACTGCTACACTGAAAGTGTGCAGACGGCAGGAAAGAGATGAATCCCTCTGAATCCAACCTGTTCTCAGAAACAGCAGGAGGAGGAATATATTATAGCCTGGCGATTCATTAGCTGAATGTCAGCCACTAAGTGTGCACTGACAAGGCCTTGCCTTTCAACCAGTTCACTACATGAAAGAAGACCTTTTGTGAGACTTAAGTCATCCACACAATAATCTAATATCTTACAATAATAGCTTTCTGTATTTTAATAAGGGATTTTCAGTGAAACTTCATCTGCGAACTTTTGCCCTCTATAAAGTGATTTTATTTTTACCGTGATAGAAGATTTCATTTTCTATCTGAATACAAGTGAATATTGGAATATGAACAGCCACCGTCTCATATAATTCTTTGATAACTAGTGCGGATTGCAACCAGGAAACACAGCACACAACAGAATATATCTATAATGCAACAAGCCAAATTAATTTTGTCCGTTGACAGTGTACCCATGCATAAGGTTCATTTAGATGCTGTTTTGGTGCTTTCAATCATATCACCTGGAATGGGTTCCACCAGTTATTTATAAATCCATCACTTAGTTTATGTTTGAAGTCCTTTCTACATAAGTAAGTAAGTAAGTTAAGGCTTTACTAATGGGTAAAAAGGTTCCTAATAAAAATATTTGATTGCATGATTGTCCATAGTTAACTTTAATCACAAATTAAATCATGCATTTTTTATCGGTTCTAAATGTACTTTAAAAGGGATATTATAATTACTTTCTTTAGGGAAATCTTAATCTTTAGCCCCTCCTTAGCTCTGAAGCTCCCGAACTCCGCCTAAACGTCGAAGAGCCAGTGAGTTAATATGAGCCTCAAAGCTAGCAGCACGACGAGTAGCCTAGCCTATGGCGAGTGGTGGCGACCCACGGGAAAACTTGGGTTTCCCAGTCAGTTTCAGTAGCACAGGCGAGAGAGTGGTGGATAAGACGAGGACTGTGTGTCGCCGTTGGTCAGCAGTTGTCGGGTATGTGAGTGGAAATACATCTAACATGCTAATATCCGACGCCATCACCCAGAGGTGCCAATCCCTGGAAAGAGACAAAAACAATGTCCAACTTCTTGTCCAACCTACAGTGCTTAACTAGCCTTCAGATACACATACAAATAGGATAAAAAATGTTTTTAATGTTTGCTGTATGTACTCAAACCTCGTTACAACATGCCATCCCATCCACACATGAGGCAAACTGTAGTTCCATACAACCAAACACGGATGGTGATGGAGCATGAGTTGTCAGCTGCACCCTCCGTTTCACTAATGGTTGGACTTTGGGTGCTACAGAAAGCTATCTCACGGTGACTGCTCATGTTATTGCTTTGAGTGGGAAATGAAAGCGTTGGTTCTACACACCCGGCCCCTGTATGAGCTTTAACTTTTTACTACCGAACATATAACTCAATACCAAAAACACCATAGCAGTAAAATAGTACACAGAAAAGCCAAAGCATACGTACACACACACACACACAGTATTGGGAAGAGCAAAATCTTCGTAGAAATTAAATAATGATCCATAAATAAACTTAAAAGCAGAAGTATGCAAGTAAGCAATCTTCTTCAAAAAAGCAAAGACTCAGAAACAGAAAAGTCACCTAATTTTACTTCACTTTGTAAACACACTATGTAGTACAGCTAAAACACACACATTCAAGTACTGTTTTTTTAAACATGTATTTATTGTTTTTTTGTATATTTGACAGACAATAACAGCATAACAAGGCACATATAAAACACAAAAGAGACAAGGGATCAAATGTAGCAGCTGTAGTATCCACAGTCATTTACCTGTACATCCATAGGTGTATGCAAACAGCAGTTGTCTATCTCAATGCCATATAGTACAGATGAATTCAAGATAAATTAAATATTTATAAATATTAAATCATTCCCAATATCCACATCTATATTGTTATTTTCAAGGAATTTGAAGAAAGAGCTCCAAATTTTCCAAAACTTGTCAAGCCTATTTTTTTTTGTG
Organism: Percina caprodes; assembly: GCA_013375575.1. Taxonomy (NCBI): domain Eukaryota; kingdom Metazoa; phylum Chordata; class Actinopteri; order Perciformes; family Percidae; genus Percina; species Percina caprodes. Next base: position 3,066,495 of record JABXJD010000046.1, read on the forward strand.
TAACTTATCTTTTCCAAAGCTAAGTAAAAAAAATCATTCCCCTCAACCTTTTACGATGTGCTACGAGGTTTGTCCGATTTCCATGAACAAGCAATGCATCGTTAGGCTTCTAAAAAGCAAATATTCAGTAGAGACCTAACTTTATTAGAGGTTGTAAAGCCGTCTGGGTAGAGATTTAATAAGCACAATTTCATTCTAAGTACTATTGTTGAGTGTACAGACCTGCTGGCCGGCTGGGGCTGATGTGTGCCTGAACTGCGTCTAGATGGTTGCTCGTTGTCTGTATCTTCCTCTTGGCCAAGTGCTCCTCCTTGTACATATCTTAGCACTGACCCTGCATTCATTTAGAAATATGAAAAAAGGATCAGTACAGAAGAAGACAAAATATTCAAACAAAGAATCTTATACCAAAAAAATTAAACATTTAAAACTGAAAGCATGCAGCCAAGGAGCTCTCCCCCTTTATTACAATGTAATCTCATTTAATATAAACGCATAATAGAATGAATATTGCACACAATTCAATAATGTTTGCTTTATATCATTCATAATGACATTTTTATATTTATATCTAGGGCTGGGCGATGTAGAGAAAATCAGATATCACGATATTCTTGACCAAATACCTTGATGTCGATTTTGCAATGTTATTGTAGTGTTGACTATTGGTGCTTTAACAAAATGTTATTTACACAATGAGATTTTTGATAAATGTTCTCCAGAAATGGAACAGTAAGTTCAGAAAATGACATCACTTTACTGTAATGCAGCCTGTAAAACCAGGTAAAGACAACACTTACCATATTATGATATTACAATATATACAAAATCTAAGACAATATCTATTCTCATATCGTGATATCAATACACCGATATATTGCCCAGCTCTATTTATATCTTACCTACAGGACTAAAAGAAAGATGATCCACATACACAAGACTACATTCTGAATCTTAAAAATTATTTTACCATTTAATGGAATACAACTTATAACACGTTTTTCTATTTCACAGGCAGATGTCGTCCATGCCTTTGCAGCCTGACATAAATGCAATGAAACCGCAAATTCATTTTGTCATGTAGCTTCTGTCACATTCAGATGTAGCTAAGCTAGCTGTAGCAGTAACACTTTATAGTAACAGTTTGAATTTTCAGCCATTTTCTGTCCCACTGCACATCCAACACCTCCCCTAATTTGTGTGAGAGCCTGTACCCTACACTCTGCTGAATTCTACAGAGTGACAATCCTAAAGATGGTCGTGGGTTTATTGGGCTTTGCAAATGCCAAAATATACAATCTTAAGTGACACTATGCTACGTAAACTTAATGCCTTAATCGCACGTTACAGAGTAATAAATGGTCTGAAGCAAGAGGAATTATTAGCTTACCTTGTGCACTGACTGTAAAATAAAATCCTAATAAATAAATCATAAACTACTGCTCAATATTTAAATTAAAGTAAAAGCTAGCTGGCATCAGATATTTTTAAAATGCATAGTGTTAAAGTAAAATCTCAATTTAGCTTGCACCTAAGTTATAACATATGAGTTTGCTAATATTAGCAAAACATCAGCTGGTTTGATATGCATGCATAGGCTAAGCATTACATTAGCAGCACATTTCCCGTATTTAAGAATGATTAAACATGGACTTACCTGCAAGTGATGCACGGCATCATCTCATCAACATCTTATTCTTCTTCTCCTGATTCCTGCTGTCTTTTTGAGGCCATTTCCAAAATATGTTACTACTTCTACGGTCAAACTTTGTCGGGCGCAAAACAGACCACTGAGATAGGGAAGGGCACGGGGAGCTTGGGAAGTTGAGTGTTTCTTTCTTGAGCAACTCTTGTTCTGCCTGTTTTGTGATACACATGCCTAAAAAGTGCCTAATATTTCCATACAGAAATAATATCGGCATTATAATTATTCAGACTTTATTTTTGGCGGCCTACGCACAGCGCGTGAAGCGCGTGGTGGGAGCGGCGGCAGCGGCGACGCTGATAGTTAATACTAATGTTATATATTATCCTTCATGTGGAGAGTATTTCACTGCAAACACTGTAAAGCCTAAAATTTTCCAGCTAAATCCCAGTGGCCATTTTATGCAGAAGAAAGATATGACCCCGACATTCAAAGATAAAGGCGAGAATTCTTCTTAATACTTAATTTTGAAGTCACTGCAGGTAAGTGATCTTCACGCTCTCTGCATTCTAATTTGCGCAGACGCCGTCCTTGAGAACCATGTGATTAATAATGGATACAGTGTGACTATATGCCAATAGCTAGGGCGAGCTGTAGCACTGAACTGCAAAGCTGGGTTTGAAAATGTGTCTCCTTCCATCTCTACATCTCAAATATAGTGTATTGAAATTAACAGAGACAATTAACAGTTATATTTTGCAACTTTAAATTGATACTCTCTTATGGTTTTGCAGGGATGCGAGGAATTAGTGAAATCTGATCATGTTGTCAGTACCTGGCCTATAGCTACACACCTGCATCACAACTACATGCAGCCTTTCTGAAAGCTTCTACCTAAATAATATGCTTGACACTCACCAGACGTTTATGAAAACAAAGGTAAAAAAATATCCTCTATAAATGAATGACATTCTCCTGATTGTTTGGGGTATTATACTGGCATATTTTCAACAGGAATACAGCGGATTAACACCACAGTAGATTCTGAGTGTCAAAGCTTAGAACCAAGTTTTTTTTTTTATCCTTTCATAATAAAATGAAATGAAACAGCTGTCAAATTAGTATCTAAAATGAGAAATTCAGTCCAAAACTCATGTTTTCGCTGTGAATCTATCTGCAGTGCATGATATTACATGGCCCTGCTCTCAATTTAGATACACACAGAAAAAAAAGTCCCTGACAGCAACGTCATTCTTTCTTTAGATGCATCTTCATTTGTCGACGGACATTCTATTTTAGCCCGACTGTGGTCTGAGTGAAGCTGAGCCTGCAGACCAATGTTAGTTAACGTGTAAATATTGCATACAGTGCACACCACCATGTAGGACAAACACATTAACCAGCTGTAGACTCATTTGCTAGGGGCCCTTTCTACATCTCCTACCAAAGTTAAAACAGAAAGCAAACAAGGTAAAAATCCATAATTAAACAAAATTTAACCATTTTCTTAAAATCTAGCAGCAAAAAGATACTGTATCTGGGCCAAAAAAAGACAGTAGAGTAGTCTTTATGAAGAACGTTTTGGTGCTGATGGAGACGCTCTGCCCATTTAAATGTCCGTTAATGAAGCTTAATAAACTTAGTGTGTTATATGAATACAAGCCATGCGGTCCAGTGCCTTCTTTAAGTTCAGTCCTTAGTTAAATGACCCAGAGATCATCTTACCTGCTACACTGGGTTTTTGTGAGGTGTCTTTATAAAGTGCACAAAAAAAACTTTCAATTTTCTTCATTCAGTTGGTTCTGTCATTAAAAGGCTTTTAAAGGCTTCAGAGGTTTTTTTGTGTTATGTGAACTACTTTCAAAATAGATGGACAGATGGAGCATTATTGTCATTCTAAAAAAAACATCTCGAGGGGAAATGGGGGATGAAGAAATCTCCGCCTGAATTACGAAAGGGTACATTTATTGGCACTTAGCTGGTTACTACAGTATATGCGGTACACTGTAGTGATATGCACCATTTGATCTAATGGTTGTAAAGTCTTAATTCTCTATCTTCTGGAAATAGAAATGTTTACTATTCTTGTCCTGTTTAATAGGGAATTGTAGTGCTTGAAATTTCAAATGTGACATATTATTGCAGGTGTTTTTATAGACATGAACTGAGCCTCTACTGCAGCACCTTCAGGGTATGTGAGAGTCCCAGTAACCATTGGAAACAGTCTACTATGCAGAGGACAAAGGCAAACCTGAAAGATGGGACCTGCCAATGATTCCCCCTTGTCTGCAGCCACAAGACTCACAAGCAATGTTGATTTACTGACGAAAACAAGGTCCCTTTCCGTGTGAGTAGATGCTGGTGTAAAACACTGCTCAAATACAGGATATTTCGCTCTTTACTGGCTCTCAAACACATTGCTTGGAAAATCTGAATTTTTTAAAAATGCAACAGGGACTACAAGGCCATTTCTTATCGCACTGAGACTGCCATCACAGCTTATACAGGCTGACATAGAGGGTCACTAGCTTATTACTTTGTCATAAGTGGTACGGTCCAAACCAAAGGAAGGCTATCATAAAGACTTTATTTAGTGTTGGTTGAAGTGTGTAACCTGCACATGGCAGATTGATTCAATGCCAATTCCAACCGTTCGCTCCTATCATAATCATTTCAAGCACTTACAGGATGTGGAATTGTGAGTCTTTGCAGTAGCGGGCGGTGACAGCTCAGTGCTTCATGTGCTGTAACATTTCCAACTGTACCTTTTACGCCTTTATGATTGCAGGTTCAAAAACCATCGTAATCCGATACAGGATCAACAAAATAGTAAATGTGCTGGAAATATATATCCGCGCACCAGGAGAACATGTGGTCAATAGTTGGTGTACAAGACTTATACCTCGCTAAGCCGGCTTATACTTTGGCTCATAGCACTTCTAAGCTTCTTAACAGGAAAGCTCAAACTGAGCTAATTATTCATGGACGCCCTCTGTCTCAGAGAACACAGCCAGGCATGAGTACCTAAAATTATTAAATTTAGCATGAAAACTCTTTAATAACATTTCAAAAACCATGCAGGAACATCTTTCTTAATTTAAGAAGTATACTATACAACTCACACTGCTGTCTTTTAAGCTCATTATTTTAAAAGGTAGTCTTACATCAGGCTTTTGTTATTCCAAATTCCTTTGCTTCTGGCTTGGCTTGGTAAGCTTAAACTGTGTTGCAGTTATGATGTCTGGTATTTTAAATTAAAACTGTAAGTCAGCTGGGGCTGTAATTTCTCTCCAAAAGATTTAAGAGCTGACTCATACTGTTAATTGTTATTCATCTATAATATGGCTTTCCCATGTGCCTTTGTCATTTTAATGTAGCAACTTCAAAGTCAAAAGTCTCTTTCGTGGTGCTATTCTGTTATGTTGCTCACTGTCATCAGAAATGGGACAACACGATTATCAAATTCGAGAAAGAAACTGCAGTTTGTCAAGATGTAAAACTAATTTTCCATTTCCTGACTTCTATTTAATTACGAGTAGTACTCCACAGTAAATATCTCATATGTATATTAGTGGTGAACTATAAAGAGGAGAGTACAGTAGGCTATATGTGAATGTTTCATGCAAAACATAATGTCACTCTCATGTTCCCTTAAACATGGCTTGTTTATATGCTTTCAATAAAGAAATAGTGGATCAAAATTGCATTCATCTGGAGAAAATACACTTACAACTGCATCTAAGAATAAACAGAAAATAACAGACTTATTTTAATTTCATACCATTTGCATATACGTCATTACATTTCCATTCTAAATCCTGCTTAATGGGTTATTTTTTCTTACTGGAATGTCTACATTGAATTCTCCATGTATGTAAATTTCTTGCTGAGGCACTTCATCACCGCACTGACAACTTTATAACTTCATTCTGGTTATCAGCATTATACCCAAAAACTCGTATATGACAGACAATTAGATCACCTGTGAGGATCACTGTTGCGCAAAGTAAACGTAATTGTCTATGTAAGATTCTACAATAATCTGATCCAAAATGATAAACTAGGAGTTTCTAACAATGGCAAACTCTCAGTCAATCATATGACTGAGAAAATAATTACTTATTTGAATAATAGTCAGACGGGCTTTTGTATGAGAACCATAATGAACTCCTAATCTAATCACATGGTGGGAAAATGGTGAATATTTTGCATTAGCTGATTTTTATTAACAATAACTTAAATACATGCATGCAAGGTAACTAGGACCACAGTTGAAAATGAACTAACACTGGCACATTTACAGATATGTTGATTAATGTTAAGAGTAGATGTCATGCTAATTGGTGATGCTATCAGCCAAATCAAATGTAAATGGTATGCAAAATACTCAAGAGAATAATTATCTTTCAATGCTGCGTGTCTGTGTACAAGGCAGAACGGGGCTTACATAATGTGAAAAGCTAAAGTCAACTCCTGAAAGCAACTGAAAGTACTGATGCATGAACTGACTTCAATTTTGCATGATTCCATCAAAATGGAAAAAAACTATTTTTCCAAACACAATATTGAAACGTTTCACATCTGACATATCATTTCAGGATGTACTGTACATGTCCATCCGTCACATCACAGAAGAGACGGATGCATTATAGTCAGTCAAATTAGGAACCATGTTAGTGTTAGATACAAAAGGAAAATTAGGATTCACTTTTCATGACTTCAAAAGACTTTATAATAAATTGTGAATCTAGACATTGGTTATATATAAGGTCCTGCACCTTCAGTTTTTTAGATAGTGTGTATTTAAAAATATTGGACTGAATACTGTTTTTGTGTATCTTGGAAACATGTAACATGAATATCAATGTAAAATACGATGTGTTTCAGTTTTGGAAGTTGAACTATGGAATGGAATTTGTGATGAGTTGAAATTGTTCATAAAAAAAATAAAAAATATGTAATTACTAAACTAAAAACTAAAATAATTACGAATTACAAGTAAAATGATTCAAATGGAAAATAATTGTTACAAGGTTTAGATAACAAATTACTCATGCCTCTTTATTGTTTCTGTTTAGAGTATGGCTATCTTAGTATTATTATATTATATATTATATTGTTTGGTTGTTTTGTATGTGTAAGCACATTGTGAGCAACGATGTTGCAAAGTAAAATTCCTCGTATGTGTCCTACATGGCAAATAAAGCTGATTCTGATTCTGATGAACGGCCTAATCTAAATGTTCCCAAACTCCTCGAGTAATTACAGTTGAGTTTTTTTCAGTTACATGAAAAAGACTAATAAAGATGTTGGGTAAGCCATCTGCCTTTAATTTGCACTGGAACACTCAATGGGACTGAGCAAATGGGATTGATCACCAAAATGAAGCACAAATACTCATATATATAATCCATATGACAGCTACTGCACTGTTCTGTTCATGTTTGTATAAGGTGGGCCACACAAAAAGTACTCCACCTGGAGCCAAATCATTTGAAGTCTACTACCTGGCTTAGAATGATAGAGCTGTAGGCTCATCAGCCATATGTTAGGCCACCGATTAAAATTGGAGCCATCTTGAGAGAAATTCTTCCCCTCAAGTCAAACGGGAGTGCATCTGTTTTGGATACTCCTTGTTTTACATCTTCAAGTCTCTTTATTGCAAATCTAATTGAAAGGGACAGTTGATTTTAAGTTTCTTGACTAAACAATAACCTGCTTTGAGAGGCATTACAGTGACTTTATAAAATCAGCTTCCATCAACCTTTTTTGTTGATTTGCAATTTTCTGTCATTGGTTGAGATGAAAGATGGGGACTCAAAAGACAGGTAATGAAAATGCCTTTCCTTCCATATTTTGTCTGACAGGACTTTCGTAAAGGTTATTTCTTTTTAGGGTAAAATACAGTGGGGTAAGATGTGATATGTAACAAAGTGTCTGCTGGATTAGAAAAACAACACATCCTGATTCCATGGCACACACTTTATCCAGCTGAGCCACCAGGATGTGACAAACACCTAACAGGTGTGAGGGATGTTTGCTGCCATGGAAACTCAGGAAATAACACTATGTCTTATCAGTAACCTCCAAAGAAAAGCAGACCAAAGCGCTTGAGCCACAATGCCATACAAATGAAATTAAACTCCATCTAAAGTCCATTTTCAATAGACTGAAAAACGATCCAGGAGTCTTGGGAACAAAATATACTCAAAGCTCTATCATGCCACATTATTGCACTAAAGAAGCATTTTCTTTTTTGCAGAAAAGTGAAAAAGAATTGAGGCAAAACACATTTCTTATCCCTTAATATTGCCAGTGAATTTGGTCTCTGAGCATTTCATAAAGCTTTAGCACACACAAGTTAACATTAGCATTTTAATCCCAATCTTTTCTTTAAATGTATGATCTGAAATTTAATTTTCCTGCAGCTACGTGTAATGATCACAGGGGACCGTGAAATCCACAACAGATTTCACTGTCTAATACGATCAAGTCTCTTCCCCAAAGCTACTCAACTGACAGCCAGCTGCCAAGTGTCTTGCTCGCTCAGCTGTCTAATCTAAAAATTACTGACATCTCAAAATTCAAAGACTTTTCCAGCAATAAAAGCTAGGAGCAGTACACAGTACACAAAATTCACAGTTTGGTGTGTACCTTGGTTCTGGGGACAGTTAAATACAGCAGAAAAAAACAAAGAAAAGCAGAAAATCTTAAAAAAAAAAGTAAAATGTAAACAGTGTCTCCTTCACTATCATTTTAGTTGTAGTTAAGGCACTCAAAAGCTGGGATACTGTCAATAATAAAAAATATATGCAACAAAAATAAATCAAAGTGTCTGACCTGTATACTCTCATGTATAACATTTTTATATATATAATTTTTTTTGGACTTTTCCACCTTTAATTTTTAACAGGACAGTTGGGTGATAATGGGGGATATGCAGGAAATTGTCACAGGTCAGATTCAAACCCTAGACCTCTGCATCGAGGCATAAACCTCCAAGTACATGTGCACCTGCTCTACCACTGATCCAACCTGGCAACTCATGTATAAAATAAAAAAATAAATAAAAAAGTGCAGCATATTTATAATTAAGTTATCCATTAAAGCCAGCGGTGACATTTCAGCTTTTAACATTCACTGCAGGTTCTATGAAAGTCAGCCAAGGATATTTTCAAGTTTTGTCTATTTTCAGTGTTGTTTTCAGAATTTGTTTTGGGGACGGAGGCAGCATGGTCTCCTCAGACATGTGATGTGTGGGCCAAACAGTTCAGCCATGGCTGACTTCTTTAGAGATGATGAGTAGCTCTGTGAGACTTCTACCCCTGCAGTACAGGTGGCCTCGTCATTCTCTGTGGCTCCATTATCAAATAAAAGTCATTAAAGTTATCAATGTAGCAGCAACATTTACTTAATGTTTATTTAAATCTCCGACATGAGGTGGTCTTAGATTCTCTAACGGCAGGCAATTTCCATGTGAGGAGGGGTCCTGAATCTTACATTAAGCAGCATGCATTTGTTGAAGTTCAGGGTCATAGTATCGGTTTTGCAGTTTCTCTCTGCCAGTATTCTTAAGGTGCTTACCCACTGCTGGTACCAGCTCTGCTCGGCTCGACCGCGGTGCCCCCGTCCTCCTTTTTCCATTGCAGATTTAGTTCTGCGTCATGCGTGAGGTGAATTGCCGCAGGAAACTGCCCTGACCTAATGCTGCCACAGGCAGAAGACACAGTGAGTTTCAAAAGCAGCTGGAGGCAGAAAAAAACACGTAAACTATTTAAAAATGGCAGGGTTTGTTCAAGAGTTCCAGTGGGTGGCCGGGTTTTCCATGCTATTATACAGCAAAGGCGCACCACCTAAGCATTTTAGCGCACCGCTTAAGCATGCAAACGTAAAAGCAATGTGCTGTCCTCTGCACACGTGTCGCATGGTGGTTTGCATACACAGTTGCAAACATACACACACATAAGCAATTGTGCGGTGGAGAGAGGGAAGCGTGTTTGTCGGTGAGTATGAAGTTTGCAGTAGCGTTATAGCTGGGAATGTAGCAGTCATTTGCACCTAAGTGCCCTATAAACCCATCATGGAAAACTCAGGGTGGGAACATTAGTATTAACCACTGATGTTTCAGTCCGGTCTGCAGTGAGAGGCTGCTTGAATGCTGTGGGGAGAAGGACTTCCAGTCTACGTTTGATTCAAGATTCAAGATTCAATATTCAATTGTCATTCTCACTATTTTAAGGGGCATGTGAACAGCAGAACAAAATTACATCGCATCCAGTTTCACAATGCAATTCAATTGCAATGACTAACAAGTAAAAATAACATGTTATGTAAATACAGATAAAGTATATTGCACATATGATAGTAAAAATGGAATTAAATTTAACTGCACAAAATAATATAAATTCAGAATTACTGCTTACTCTATGAATTAAATTAAAAGTTTTATAGCTTATTCTGTCAGGTAGGAAATATCTATCAAAATGGACTAATTACTTTTTAAATACAGCTAAAAGTAAGGTGACTCATTCTGTCAGGTAGGAATAATCTATCAGAATGGTCTAATTACTCTTTAAATACAGCTAAAAGATGGGTAACTCATTATTTTAGGTAGGAATTATCTATCAGAATGGACTAATTACTCTTTAAATACAGCTAAAAGTAGGGTAACTCATTATTTCAGGTATCAGGTATCAGAATATCCGTTATACATACTGTAAATGTAGTTACAAGTATTAAGTAGGAAATATCTATCAGAATGGACTACTAATTCTATAAATGTAATAAAAAATATGGTAGCTCATTTTGTCAGGTAGGAAATATTGGAATGGACTACACATGAGTAGAATTGCACGGTGAAATGCTACTCAACACATTTGGTTGTTGGCGTTTTAAATGACGTAGCATGTCCAAAGTGTTTCCACAGTCAGCTGAACAACAATGATCAAACCAATTTGATCTCCAATCCACTAATTTTCTTTTTCATTTTCGCTGTAATTAACCTGGAAACCGTAATGCTCCCATAAAGTGGATGGATTGTGGGGGATCCTCCAGCTCTGGTCTCTCATTTGTGTTTGCCATTCAGACGGCAGCGCCACTAGGGGGGCACGATTCAGAAAATGTCATGATTCAATATCGATTTTTTTCAATGTTTGTCACTTTTTTTGACGTTTTCAACACTATGTAACACTAACTTATTAACTTTAGTCTGACAGTTATTTTTGGAATTTATGGTCAATAAACCTCATTTATAGGAAATTATACTTAATGTTTGAGTTAGCAAAGGACTAAAAGACTAAAATTAAAGGAAAGTATGATGATGTATGTTGACAGACTGGAATATGTCAACTTTTACTCAATACTATTTCGAACCCTCTTCAATTTTTTTTCAAATACTATAAAATTGAATAAGACCCCCAAAATTAATGAAAGTAGAGATTTGTATTTGCCAAAGAGCGTTGTGTGGAATCAATCATGTTATTTTGGGTAATTAAAAAGAACACTGATATAGAAAAACGAGTCAATTTGATCCGAACACAAGGGTTAAAAAAAATGATTTACAGTATGTACGTGTAGTTACTTTTCCCATGTGATAATATACACGCTATTACAAAACAAAAAACAAAACAATTGATAGAGCGTGGATCAATTCATGAATGTGAATCCATTTTTTTACACACCCCTAAGCAACACTACGTGAACATGGCTAACCTGGTTAAGCAGAATAACGTGCTATGACTGATATTCTGATTTCTAGAATAGACTTCAAAGCACTCTTGCAAAATTTTAAATTCTGTCAGTATGGTTGCATTGACAGTACATAAATGTATTGTGCAACATCCTGCTTAAATAATAGTGTTATTAAAATGTCTGTGTAGTCTAAATACAATCAAGTCAAGATACAATGGAAGCGCTTAACTGCTGAATGTCTTATCACAGTCTCTCAATCGACTTCTCCTCCCCAACCGTGGATCAAAGGGGTATCCATCTGCTATTACACTGAGCAAATGCCATCCTCTCTTTCAGCTGGAGGACTTCTCAGACGTTATCTTCTTTTCATCTTGAACTGGAGCTTTATACCCTCTGAGACATGCACTCACAAAGCAGCACCCAATCATCTAGCGAAACAAACAAAGTATGAGACAAGAGGAAAGGGCAATTGTTTTTAAGTTTTATATTTCACGGTTTGCCATATTACCTTGCAACATTTTACCAATTAGATATTGTATTTGTGTAATTCATGATGCTTTATTAGACGCCCAACTGAGTCAATAATTGTTGTTGTTGAGATTCAAATCTTGCCTCACTGCTGAGCTCAAACATGGAAATCCTGACAAATCTGAGGTGCCTTGGGCTAGAAGGATTAATAATTAGAGACACTGACAGCAATATGCTCCCTAAATCACATCATCTCTGCAATACAATACTGGACACTTTCAGTGAGATTTGTGTACTAGCTATGAAAACTAGACGGGCAGGCAGTTTATTAGTCTTTCTTAAGTTGCTAACAAATGTTGCGAACAATGAGACGCTGGACTCATTGAAGACATGTAAATATGGCAGTGGTAAGTCCATCTAAACTTTTGCTCTGTTAGTATAGAGATGAACTAAATTGCCAATCAACAGAAAATTATTTTGCTAATCGATACTACTTTCAGTAAGTTTTCAGCCAAATATCTCAAATATTTGTTGCAGCGTTTTGATTGTGATGTCTGTATATTATGTGGTAGTGAACTGAATTAGCTAAAACTATTAGACTTAGAACTAAAGTTGAGTTATTGTTAGTTAGGTTTTTTTCTTTAAAATCAAGTCCTGTTTATCATTTGAAGCAAAAAAAACAACTTGTAAATGCAACATTCTTGTCCGTCTTGGACTATGGTGATATTTTATACATGCATTCAACCTCCCAGTGTCTTCATGCTTTTGGACACTGTGTTTCATGGAGCGTTGAGATTCATCACACACTTAAAATCTCTCACTCATCACTGTTTGCTGTGTTCTCGGGTCGGGTGGTTTTCCCTCTCCATTCTGCGTTGGATGCACTGGCATCTTTTTATTTATTAGGCAGTATTAGGACTTCTTCCTCCTTATCTGAACACTTTCATCCTCCTGAGGTCTGCAGGGACATATCACCTGCGCTTACAGGATCTGTTTTTAATGACAGTCCCTAAAGCCCGCACTGACATTAGCAAAAAGGCTTTTAATTTTGTAGCCCCATCTGCATGGAATCAGCTTCAGAATAAACTACAGTTGAAGGAGTTGGTCTCATTTTATTCTTTTAAAGGATTTTTAAAGGACCTTGCAGAAAGGGAGTCTGTATGACACTGTTTTTAAATTGATTTAGGACCCAGGATTTTTATGATGACATTGTTGTTTGAATATAAGTGAAAGTGTGTTTATGTATTTACCTGGAAGTGTCTCTGTGTCTTTTGAAACCGTGCTGCTGCCCCTTGCCAAGACAATCTTGTAAAAGAGATTTTTAATCTCAAGGAGTTTTTCATCCTGGTTAAATAAAAGTTTGAATGAATGAATGAAATTGATTAACTGCAAAACAAGTTGCACCTATCTTGATACATTATTAAGTTATTCTCGGGTCCAGCTTATAAAATAAAAGGGGGTGGGGGTGGGTGGGAGAGAGATTCATTAGATTAATCAAAAATCAATACAATCATAATAAAAATAACTTTATGAGCATGTTAAACATTGTTATTACCTTATAATGTTACCGTACTCGGTTTAGCCGGCGAGCATTAGCATGTGCCACTGTACGGTGTTCATTTTAGGACACATCTCAGACTCAGGTGTCAGACTCAAACGAAAAGACATTAGGTCTCGGATAAAAAGACATCAGGTCTCGGATAAAAAGACATCAGGTCACAGGCGAGTCAGCATCAGAGTAGCCTAAAAGTCCCTCAGTGTCAGAAAAACCTCTGTCATCTTCAGACGAAATGGCCTTTTGAAATGACGCCTTTTTGTCGTTTGAGTCTGACACCTGAGTCTGAGATCTGAGGAGCTCTTAAAAGGAACGCCATTCAACATATCACATCATAGTAAGCTGGATCGATATTGAAACATCATATCAATAAATGAAGTCTCTACTGTAATACTGTTCTGCATATTGGCATGTATTTAATTTAAAAAAATTATGCGGTGTGGTAAATTTGGGAAGTTCACAACTAAAAATATATATAACATAAGTATAGAGCTTTTAAAACATTTTATATATTTTTACATACAGAAACTAGATATTATATATTTAAGATAGAGTCCAGCCGATAAAGGATTTTTAAGGCCGATACCGATACAAATATTTGGTTATTTAAAAATCCAATATTTCAATATATATATATATATTTTTATAAGATATGAAGATATGAAACTCAAAGTCCAAATTTCCAACAGGGACGTTGTAGAGCGTCCTCTGGTGGACAAACTATGCAACGCCAAACCTCATAACATGGTTGACCGTCCGTTTTTATTTTATTTTTTAAATATTCATTTATCAGAATCATTTAGATTCTGATGAATGAATATTTAAAATAAATAAATGCTGATACCAACAGTTACCAATAGTTTGGGAAATGCCTAATATCGGCCGATAATATCAGCCCGCCAGCATATTGGTCGGGCTCTAATTTAAGATCATCCATTTCAAGGCTGTACCAGATTAATATAATCAGTTTAACAGGTAAAAACAATATTAAAACCAAAGTAAAATACTTTTTGCATGGTAAAAGAAAAAAAGGCAATCCAATCTATTTCCCAAATGCAAGGTAACTTGTTGGTAAACCTGAGGTCAAGTACACATATCTTTACACTAAACAATACTTTCCACTTCTGCTAAGTTAAAATCTACACAGAGCTCTGGAGTCTTCAACCATCCATCCATCCAACAATTCTGACACATTTTATGAATGTCCTACATCTAGAAACTTGGCCACCATAAATGACACCCTTTTAGTCAATAGACACCCAGCCCTTAACGACTACATCCAGTCATCATCTATCAAGTTTCTCCATAGAGAAAGTATTTTGTCACACCGGTCTAATGAACTGATCTTGCTGAAGCCTGTAAAGGTGCATAATATCATCAATAACAAGCATGAATGGTTCCAAAAGGCCAAAAGCATGCAGCTATTGCCTGTTGGAAGATAATCACGCTTTAACGAGATTATCACTTTACATTGCCCAGCTGGTTTGTTCGCTACTTTGCTACATTGTAATCATTGATGCTGGTTTTTAAAGCGTTTTCCGGCTCAGGACAGCTCAGATGAGCATGATGTACAGCTGACCTTAGACCAGGCATTGTTTTCCTGACACGAGTTTGGTTGGCATGTCTCAATACGTCTTGACAGACGGATACACCGAGGGCAGAGACTGTTTCTCTTTCAACAGCGAGCTTTGAGTTGGTGTAGCTTTTGTCATGCCAGGTCATATCTCATGTATGTCAACATCACCCACCTGCGCCTCAGTGCAGGCCCAACAGACGTTTCCCCCCATCACAAAGGATTCAATCAAAAACATGGCATGCTAAACCACTCGTCCTTTGGCTGATTTGTCTTAAATAAGTATGCCAGTTTAGAAATTGGGCAGTTTAG
Source organism: Percina caprodes (assembly GCA_013375575.1). Lineage (NCBI taxonomy): Eukaryota > Metazoa > Chordata > Actinopteri > Perciformes > Percidae > Percina > Percina caprodes. The sequence continues at coordinate 3,081,738 of JABXJD010000046.1, forward strand.
AAAAAAACTTTGCTGTTGTTGAATTGGGTTCCAGAGACAAATTTCCGTCTTTTTTTTTTTTTTTTTTTAAATAGCATTCTGTTAAGCAGAGTATTACCTTTGCAATGACCAGCGCTAATGTTTATTGAAGGAAAATCCTAATTTTGTTGGAAATTCACATTAGCAATTACATTTATAGCATTTGGCAGACAGGCTTATCCAGAGTGACTTACGGCACTGATCAGTATACATAATTAGGACAACAGCATCAGATCAACTGAAGACATTTGGCAGCGACCTGATCATCCCAGCTTTTAACTCTAAGTGTCCTACAGAGAGTAAACTGGTGCGCTGGACTCATTCCCTTGAACAGATTTCCATTGATGTAGGACACAATAGGCATTCACACTTCACTTAATGCAATATAGGATACTGTTGTTTTTTTTGTAGAAAACGCTGGACAAAGTGCTAAGTAAAACCGAATGGTAAAGTCGTACCTTCTGTTGCATTGTATGTAAAAGGCATTGCACAAGCTTGAAGCACACATAAGGTACAGAGACAGTATCATTATAGTATATCATAGCCTAAATTTGGCTAAAGTTGCATTGTGACTGCACAAAGCATAGCGTGCACTTGATGCGCTTCACATTATGTAGCAAGAGAAATAAATACAGTTTTTTTGGATATTGCCACTGCCCCTCTAAGGAACAGAAGCATCCTCAAAGAGGTTTCTACAGAAAACATGTACAAGACATTAAAACACAAGGTGTTTTTCTTCCTGAACTCCTGTTTTCAACAATGTCACTGTTCACCGTCTGGCAAACAGTGTAATGACAATGTTTTAATCACAGCACATTGTGGTGTTGAACATGATTACATACCAAATGTATTGCCATTTAACGATTTTATAGTTTTTTATGTCACGTTTCTCCTTGGCTTATCTCATCACTGGCTAAAACAGGCTCCATTAACATATACAAATTAGCCCAGAAAATTAAGCTAGAAAGCCAAAGACTAGGTCTAAGAGATGGTGACATCAGGGTCAGACACACATTTATGGCCATGAGAGCAACTTTATTAGGCACAATAGAAACTGTTAAATACTACCAAAAACCTTGCCAAAATAAAATTACACTACACCAGGTTCTAAGCTTCTCTTACATCGATTCATTCCCCCATTTCAAGTCACAACTCAAAACATATCTGTTTAAAACTGCCTATTCCACTTGAATGTCTATTGCTCTGCCTTTTCTGTGGTTTTTGTTGTATAGTATTTTTTTGCTGTTTTATGAATACCCTGTATGGTGTCCTTGAGTGCCAAGAAAGGCACCTTTAAATAAAATGTATTACTATTATTATTATTATTAAGCAGATTTTAGAGTGCTGTTGATGTGCGTTATTCTTCCACATGCAATGCACAAAAGGAGATAAAGAAGCTGCACACAACTTAAATGATTGTTAATGGTGATGAAACAGCTCCAGAAATATATTAGAAAAAAAGAAAGAAAAGTAGGTATTAGCCACATTTTTAGAAATATGTTTTACTTTCTTTTTGTAAAGTTCAAAGTTTTGGCAACGGCATTTCAAAGATGCTGTTTGACTGATGTTCACTGATGCGGGTCTTGTATCATTTCCTGTTAATATAAAAAAGGGAATGTTGGTTTGTTGTGTACTATGTGCACAATCAGTAAAGATTTATATATAGTATAATGTGGACAATTACTATAAAGTATGGAATAGGGACACAGCACATTTTGGTGGTTCAAGGGCCCTAAATTGCCTCGAGTTGACTTGGATGGATGGATACATACATTAGATCAGTGTTACTCATTGCTAACTGTTACCTCCTGCGGCTCGCCAAGCTTTTATTTGTGGCTCGCATTGCAGCAAATAATATGGTAATATGATCACGCAGTCAATACAGATATTTCAGAAAAACATTAAAAACAAGCAGGGCTATAACATAACCCTAAGTCTGCTATATTACAAATAATTTATATTTAAAAAGAAATACCCACAACAGTGGCATTACAAGATGGAAATATAGACTAAAAAAATATTTAAACTTGCTCTACCCTTCCGTTCAAAACACTGACTCACTGCTCTTGGGCTCTTGGATGGTTATATAATAGGAGTGGGGGAAAAAATCAAAACAGCATAGTATCGCGATATTTTCAGTGGCAATATTGTATCGATACACAGGCGCCAAGTATGGATCTTTTATTATATATGTGTTGGTCAGTTCGTCCCATTTTGCAGCAATAAAATTGAAGTGATATGAACAAACAGAGAAATGTATCTTTTTACATAAAACAGATGTTGACAAAGTTTCCTTTTGATGACATCATTTGAAATTGGGAAGAATTAGAAGTTAGAAAAAAGGAAATAAATTGCAATATATCGCAGAATATTGCAATATGTTTAAAAGCACAATAATATTGTATCGTGGCATAAGTATCGTGATGATATCGTATAGGGAGGCGTCTGGTGATCCCCACCCCTATTAGAGACATGATGGGTTAATGTAGAAACAAATGCATATTGTATGTTCAGGGATGACAGATTGGTTGATTGGTTTATGGTTTATGTAACGTTTGATGCTTTGCAGTAAAAGTGGCTCTTCCTATTGACTTTGTCCTATCATTGTGGCTCTCATGAAAGAAATAGTGAAGACCACTGCATCAGATGAATAGATGGATGCATACTGTACATTGGATGGATGGATGGATGGATGGATACATGCATTAGATGGATTTATAGTCATTGATGGACTTTATACTGATGCATGCATTGAAAGAACTTGGATGGATGGATGGATGGATACATGCATTAGATGGATTTATAGTCATGGATGGACTTTATACTGATGTAAGCATTGAAAGAACTTGAGAATGGGTGCTGACTCAAGCTGAAAAGAAGTGATAGCTATATTGTGTCAATTATATTATGCTAATCTATGCTATACTTAGCATGGTTACCCAGTGAATGCATGCAAGACATTGAATTGTCATGCTCTGCAGGATTTATATGGTCTACTAAACATCAAGTCAGTCTTTGAACACATGGGAGTCACTGGACATATTCCAGGGGTACAAAAATCAATGCCGAGAAACAAGCCCATAAATACCACCCAAATGAAGTTATAGTGATATTAACTCACTGCTGGAAGCAGTACATAAGCAACAGCTCTTGTAATTAATAACTCAACTTCACTGAACTATTTGGCAACAAGGATAGAAACGTCCAATAGATGTTGATCTTAGGGATAGATTTTTCTGAGCCCGGCTTCAAGCTCGGTGTCAGCTAAAAATCCACCCTGCTTAAGTTTCCTTCTGCTCATGTATGTTCTGATCGATGAGTTCTACTGCTTAAGAAAAGTGCAGCTACATAAATACACCATCCTGCTCAAACTCGTCATTCAGTAGGTTGTCATCTACCTTTAATTTAAGCAGTTTTTCTTAATTCCACATTGACATTGCAGAAGAAAATCAAACTTAAAATCAAACACTGTTTATAGCACATGCATTTTCTCTGCAATGGCCATGATAAAGATCTTCCACATCCATTACTTTCACAAAAACACTGATCAATAATTATTTGTGCTGTATTTCTTCAGAAACTATTCTCAGCTGTACCGTAATAAATCTATCCTGAGGAGAATGTGCTCAGTATTTCAGAGTTATAAAGGTTTTAAATGTGTCAACGATTTACACAGCAATAATCTGCAGCTTTCCTCTAATATAGTGCAACACACCTTGAGATAAGCCTGCCAGGTTATTATTGTTTCAAAAAAGCCAAAGGCAATTAACTATCAGTTTGGGAATCTTGTGTTCTTATTAGATAAATATCAAACAGGACTAACACGTGCACCAAAGCGTGCACCAAAGTGGAACTTAGATCATGGATTCGGGCCAAATGTGTGGATATTATGCTGTTGCTGATTCTTTTAGGTAATATATTTTCATCCCCCTTAAGATCTACTTTTTTGTGATGGTCCAGCCTAGTAAGAATCTTATCAATGCAGCAGAGGTCCTCTGTAATGCACCAATGAAATTCTCTCCACAGACATGTAGACCAAAGGGAGAGATTCAATCAAGCCAAGCTGAATTTTTTTTCCAGTATTGTTTGTTAGCTGCAACCAATATGCCTGATTGTGAATTTCATCATCTTAGATCAAGTATTAAAATAGAATGAAACTATTAAAGCACAGACGGAAAGTACTTTGATCATATTTTGAGATTCATCTTCCCCTGTATGTGAAAAAATTAAAAATTAAAAAAATAGAAAACGTATTGCGGTTCCACAACATCAAACTGCATGAACTGAAACAAATCCAGTCCCCACATCTTTCCTGGAACAACATGCATAGATACTTACTACAACCAGATAAAAATATGGACAGCGATGAGATATTATTCACTGACTTTTTGTTTTTGCACTGGGTTGCTTGATTATGCATGTGTCTCTCTATTAAAGCCAGACATCCAACCAAACAGAGAAAAACAGAATGTGAAGGTTGAGGCTTTTATGCATTCACTTCACTGGAATAGTAAATGCTTCTGCGTTCTTCCAGCCTTTAATAGGCGGCAGAGTTAGACATCTCCAATGAGGCTGCTGTAGTCTGATAAAGAGCATGCAGCACATCTATCTGACAAACAAATCAATATGTAAGGACAGCACAGTTGCATATTCAGAAGGAGTAATTCATGGAGGCATTATATTTTTCCTAATGCCTCAGTCAAGAATAAAGAGGGGATTAAATGCATCTTATTCAGAGAAGAAAGTCTTAATAAGACTAGTTAGACCTTTGGCAATAAGGGCTGCACAATAATATATATTGTTTTTATGCATTATTTAAATGGACTGTGGGGAAGATAGTGTTTGTGTCAATTTCAAATTATGTATGAGAGCATGCTCTCTTAATTGGCTTTCTCAAGAGAGCCAAAAGGAAAATGCTGCTCTGGCAGAAGATGTTGATCAATATGACCAGCTGCAACTACTGAAAGCATGATCTAAATCAGTGTCACCTTCAGGTAAACAGTAGAAGAGTCCAAGCTGCAGCTGAAGACGTCACTGGATGGTTGCTATAATGCTTCACTCAGCCCGTTTCCTGTTTACACAGCGATATGATATCACTTTAATGACCATATAAAAAGCTCCGACAGACAGTGTCAGGAGCAACTGTTAAAGGCTGCCACAGTGGCAGGATGACTGCATAATAGTAGTTCTTGAGGGAGACAGATGCCACTAATCATTTTTGTTGTGACTGGGTGGTATGCTGTGCAGCAGATCTCACAGGTATGAAATGTGATGCTCCTCTGCAGTTTAAATGCCATATGCTATACAGCAGGTGACACGTTTTTGTCAATTGAATTTTTGTGTCAGGACGCTCTACACAGGTTGGATATGGGATGTTTGGAATATGACGGCTGCTTACCCCTGGGCTCAGATGAGTGTTCAATATCATACCACATCCTGTACGGCATTCCTGAAATAATTAACAGAGTAGATCTTGTATTCCACCCTTCAGACAGCTAGTCTCTGAAAATGACCCTCCACTGGTTCCTTCAATAGCCCCCTACGCCAAGCCCCCATTGTACATTCTGGTCACACCCTAGGGTTGGGTATGTTTTTGTTTTTTTTCCAATACCAGTGCTAAAGCAATACATTTAAAACAATGCCGGTGCCTAAATGGTACATGAACCGATAATTAAAAAAGTTAAAAAGCACACAAAACAACAATTTGCGATATTAAAGAATGGCTTGTTTATTGCTAAGGCCATCTGGTCAATTTATTAATAATGTAATAACAATAACTTATTTCAAAAGTAAATTGCTAGTAAACAACCACCAGATGGGAAAAGGGTGAATGCACCACGAGGTTTAGGCTACCAGTTGCATGTGAACGCACCGTCTGTGTTGTTTTTCTAGCTGCAGACTGTCCCGGTGTTGGAAGCCTCTAAATTGAAACACAGTCACAATTTACACCGTTTAGCTGTCAGCATTTTTACTAACGTTACCTGCTGTCAAGTGTAGCGTTAACTAGCACCACGTGCAGCGCTGCTTCTGCTGTCTCGAACGTCTGTTTCGGAGAGAGAGAAGCACAGGCGTTTCAGTGGCACTGAAATCCACATTGCTATTCGGTCACAATAACAATTTAGTCACCAGTGCTGTATTAGCACCGGGTTTCGGTACCCAAACATACACCCTATTGCTCCATTTTACATGTGACACTCGTGATGTGGCACCGAGCAGGTCACCAGCGCTCCTTGTGTACACCCGTTTTATCAGTCATTGTCCGAAACAGACTTTGAGACTTTGCCATGGTTAACAGGCCTGCTCCAGGTACACCTTCATGCTGTGTGACAATAAATGACAGATTTCCTTACTCAGATGTACTGCTCGAAGGTGAGGGGCTAAGAGGCCTCCAAGATAAAAGGAGCCATGCAGCAATCATCAGTTTCAAAAGGTTACCAAGTCAGAATACTAATGTTCTCAAGACACAGAAAAAAAAGTCTATCTACTCCGATTGATCCACATATTTGCAGACAGTTTTGGAGAGTTTGTGCCGAGTTTGTTTTGTCTGCCATTGGGGACAGTTTGTTTCATCTCTATTTATTGACTGAACATTTGAATACAAGTGTTTGCCATTATGTTTGACTGACTGCGACGTATTTGTGTGGTTCCATTTTCAACACTGCAAGTCCAATGTGGAAAAACGTTTGTCTCGATAGCAGTGGGCGAGATGCAAGGTACACTCTGGGCAGGTCTCATGTAAAACACAAGGCTAACAAAGTCACCTTTAAATGGGCTGAAAACAAATTTACAATCCACCTAATGGCATGCCTGTGGACTGTGTGTGGGTTTTCTCTCACAGTAGTTTCTGCTTAAGTCAGACCGACACTAAGGGGGATCTTAAAAGCTGCAGTAGGTAAGACTTCGAAAACTAAAACTGTTCAGATGCACCAATCAGGGCAAGGGGGTGTCTGACTGTGTGCCAATCACTGCTCATGCATTCATTCTCCCTTGTGGGGGGAGAGGCCTAGGAAACCATTTTGGACTTTAGTGGAAAGGGGGGAGGGACTGAGAAGTTGTCCTGGATCTTCGCAATCCTACATACAGCAGCTTTAATAAACTAATTAATGCATTCAAACACACGACACTAATCAATCCCAACGTGTTCCACAAAAAAATATTTTTACTCTTGAGTGAAAAAAACTAAACTTTTTGAACAGGGTATTCTATACACATACTGTATCAAATATAGCTGTGTATGAATTTTTAGTGCTTTTACTGTTTGCTCTTATAGAAATTCCTGATGCAACCAAGTGTTTTATGCCTCTTGAGGCCTGTATGTTATTTACCTACGTTTACTCCAGTGATCAGTGCTCCACGCTTTTCCCTTTGTTGCTCGCTAACCTTAATAAAAGAAAGAAATAACTGTAGTTTAATTGCTTAAGTGCTTCGATGGCTACCCCTTTGATCTTTTTGTCGAGTTGTAATTACGCCATTTCTTCAACTTTTGTCATGCTTCCTGGGCACTAAGTAACTTTGCTTGCCTTGGGAGAAATGTCTCATTCTGTCGACTGATAACAACTTAATTATTTTCTCCTTTCTTTACTATTTTTTTATGCATGCATAGTCCAGAATTCAAAACATTAACAAGAGGATAGAGTTTTTCTTTTCAGTCTGTCACTGTTTGCATTATGATATCCCTTGATCTGGTGTTGTTTATTTCCAGACAATGCATGAACGCAAAGGCAGTCTGCGACTAAAAAGTGGAAATGAAAATACCTTCACATAACAAGACCATTGGCCCTTCTCAGTTTTGAACATATTACTTTTTCTTAATGCTGGGATCAGACTGTTATCTCTGCACCTCCAAACCAGCACCCATTTTTGTGTGGCATGCTGATAATACTATACATATTAGAATTGTAGCTTTAAGTAGCTTAAAAAAGGTCAGCATCTTTGAAGCAAATGTGTACATTTTGCAAATGTGACTCACTGTAAACGGCTATTTTATTATGCTTTGTACAGAGAACAAAAACAGGTTTATACGATCTGTTATGAAGCCTTTTATACTCCCCAACATAGATCAATAGCTTGTGCTTGCTGTTATTCTCTCATTCCTGCAGTGGCTGATAACCGTCTACTGGTCCCGATTTCATAATGCTAACACATGACACCGGCACCATGAGCAGCTGCTGTAACACAATGCAACAGAATGGCAAGGCAAAGAGACTCAATTAATCTCACCCCACAGTCTGTATACAGCAACCTAGAAAGCCTTACACACATGGCATTGTCACTTTCTTTTTATGCATTACCTGCTGTGATAAAAATTTGTTCGGCAGTCGGTTTCCTGCCTGTACCAGCATTGCTAAACATGGAAGTGTTGGCAAGAATGCATGATAATGATAATGACCATCCTGCCTGATTTTATTAGGCAAGCACATGACAGCAAGCGCTCTAAGCTTCTGCTGTAACATCCTTCAAAAACATTGACAAGCCAAAGACACGATCAAGATTACTTAATGCAACACACACAGCTAGTAAAAAAAAAATGACATCTAAATACGTAAGAGCCCTGCTGCATGCACTAATTCAAATTACAAATCCAATAAGGCTCAAGGGTATCAACCCTCCTAAGAAGAAACCTCATTAACCTCTGTTTTTAGGAGGCTTTTAAAGCCCCTTATGTTAAAACCTGTATGGTGCACAGCTTTCACCAAACATAATTTCAATTTTCTCTACTCATACAGCCAGTCAAAAACACAGAGTTCAGCCATTACTGAAGCACTTCACAAAAACAGTAAGCCATGCCCCTGGGCTGTCTGCTTTTGTTAGATGGTTACCGTAAAATCCTTATATGACGTATACAGTATGCTTTTATTTATTGTTCTTAGACATAAGAGGCATTTGTCAGAATATAAAATGCCAAGACCTCGTGGCAACTTTTTAATCTTACTGTGAAATTGCAGAAACAGCTGTGAAAAGGTGATATTCTGCCTTGTAGGAACATACATGCAGTCTTAAGGATCCCTATGGGTAAATGAGGGTACAGTAGATGCAGCTGGCAGTCACTGTCCAATAGCACTGCAAACTGCAGTAACACTCACTGCACACCCTGATGTAGCAACACGTCTGGCCAGTGCCTACATCTTCCCCAGGGGATGTCTTGGGAAGGTATTATGCGGATAAAGCAGAGTTATTTGAGGGATGTTAACTTGACTTTAGAGTAACCATATTGACATCTAACCCCTCCTCAATCTAATAGATTTACAACCTTGCTACCTCCACGCAGGCATCCTGGGCCCTCACTTATCCCATCTGTTGTTGCCGGTGTACTCTGAGTGATAAACAGATATTTCATTGACCTCTCTGTCCCTGTGTGCCAAAATTAGAATAGCCAGAGTGGAACAAACTCCCTACAAATGCTGAGTTGGATCTAAGGAGCTTATTGAGTAACTGGAAAAATGATGAGGGGGGCTAAAAATTCAAACTGTACAAACATAATTGCCAGCATTCACACACAGCGCCCATGAGACTGTTACCATGCTGTATCAGTGCTTTATCATCTCTAAACCTCCTTAGCTGATTGTCAAAAACAAAGGCAGCCCTCAAACTCTCTCAGACACACACACACACACACACACACACACACACACACACACACACAGTGCACACATTCTGCTGAGGCCTCCACTTACTATAAAATACAACAATAATTTCTCTCTATATTTAAACTCAACTCCAAATGACATTATCAAGTTTTCTTCATCATTCAAGCTCTGTGGCTCCACAAGGAAACTGTCCACTCTCTCAGCAAGCACTGCCCTGATGGGGGTATCAAGTCTTCGTCTCTACGTCGTGCTGATGCAGACACGCCCGGGCCATTCCTTCTCAATTCATGTGTCACTTTGTGTTTAACCATCTTCATCGCCCAATTTGAAGCCCCAGCACAGCCACAGTATGACAGGGCAGTTTCAGGTCCATCTAACAGACTGTAGAACAGCACTCATAGCATCAGAAACTGCTCCACCACGTGAGGACTGACTATATCAAGGAGCCTGAACACATCTCAGCTAGACAGACATATTATCCAGCAGACTACTGTGAACGCCTTTAAAGTAGAGCAAAGATCTCTCATACATACATACATACATACATACATACATAGACACATAGATAGATAGATAGATAGATAGATAGATAGATAGATAGATAGATAGATAGATAGATAGATAGATAGATAGATAGATAGATAGATAGATAGGGCTTATTATTCTACATTAAGTTGTTTGCACAATCAATGCGGCACACCACATTGTTGGACTATGTTCAGCTCTACAGAGAGGCACAAATCCATCTGGAGTGCAAAGTCCATATCACATTTCTCACCAAGTCTAGTGACTTACCAAAAGTGGCACTGATAAAGCAGACTCCGAAGGGTTGGTCCTCTTGCACATGATCTCAGATGGTAACGGGAGTGTATTTATTCCAAACTCGCGCGTAAAACACCTTCTCATTAGGCTGCTGGTCAGGGCTTGTGCTGAAAAATCCAACGGGCGTGATGAGCGACAATGTGCCGCTGAAGTGTCATCAACAAGGGACAGCTAGTGGGATATCTTCCAGTTACCTGCGTCGCGATAATAAAAAATAAAAACCCCACCTTAAATCCCAGCAGCCGGATTGAGCCGTAAAGGCAGAAAATGCAAAGCAGAAATCCCCCCCACCCGCGTCCCCCCCAAAGACAATCCAAAAGCTCGGGAGAGTCCGATGATTGCGTCCGAGTCGTGTTCAAAAGGGGTTAAAGCATCGGTACGTGGTCCTATATCAAGCCACCCGCGTCCGGGTGTGTAACGCAGGAATGCGATGGATTGAATTACCAATAATTCCAACGCGTTATGAATTGCAGCAGCACAGATGGAGTGAGGACGGACAACTGCAGTCCGGGGCTCTTTTATTCGGAAGCGATGGGTTGCTCTCTTGAAATAGCCTCTGACGGCAGAAGGTTGGCGTCAAATTCAGGCATAAAGTCCATCATAAAAAAAGGTCGAAAACTCTCCATCAACACTGATTCTCTTACTAACTACAGCAGTACAGCGCAGTTATCACGCCTGTTTTACTGGCAGCTTTTTGCCATAACTGTGGCCATTTGTTGTCATAACTTCCCCCGTCTGAAGCGCAATGAAGGACTCCCACCAATTCACTGATAACCTGGTTTTCTTCTCTTTCTCCTTTAATGCTATGCGTACCCATGCGTGCAATTAGTTTTCGTACATGACTTGGTCTGCCCTCTTCTTCAGCAATGCGATGCGGTCGATTTCTCCGGGGCTGGATGTGCCAGGAAATCTTGCTGTGTCCCAAAGAACAGGCAGCCTTTGAAAATGCGCCTGTGCTCCTCATGCAGGCGTCCACCTGCGTAATAAGAGCCCGATATAAATGAATGCATGCTGTCACGCCATGATGTCTGAAACAGAGCAGAGCCAAGTGGCCACTGGACAAATTCTTTGGTATCAGAGGAAACGACTGACACATTTCATGGACAGTGCAGCACTGCAGCACCGTGATGTCATCTGGGCTGCATTTAAAGCATATAAAGCCTAGACGATAAACTGTGGGGGTTTCTTTCCTGTAGTGGAGATGACTAGTAAGTGTTTTCACATGAACCGTGGGTTATTATATAGAGGAGGCAATGAGGTGTTTCTGATACCCCGGGATGGGCTGGTAGCTCCTGGTCCACACCAGCACAACAAGATACTGCACCGGTGAGGAGGGAGGAGGGAAGTGGATGGAGATGGGGTGTTGTTGGGTCATTGCTGCACACATTCACATTCCTATAGGCGAATGTATCGCTTTGTGTTCAGGCTGGAATAAAGACCCTTTTATTTTCTTATCCTTCTCAATCTTGAATGCCCATCATAATAAGCAGCCACATGTCTCAGACAACACCCGATGCTTTACTTTGCTTTGGGACAAGCACCCCTGTCTTGGCCCATGATAAATAGAAATGGGATATCCAGCGTATAGAAAAATAAACATGACTATCCTCCCACTATAAAAAAAAACAACTATGGGTAATCCTCTCAAGAGTTGCAGAAGAAAGCCAGAGACAGCCCATCCTTCATTATAATGTGCACATCCGTAATACGCCACTAAGAAGAGGATAACATGTGTTTTTTTGTGCATATTCATTCCCAAATGTATTGTCTGCCTGCATGGAGGCCACAGGACGTGATGAGCAAAGGAATTCTGGTGGACTTGACAAATCCTGACAAATCCGACTGATTTGACTGCATGAGCATCAGACAAATGTTGCACAGACATGCAATGAATTGTATAAGACACAGCGGATATAAGAGACCCGCAGTGAGTCAGGAGAGGAAGGTTTGACCCCACTTCTAAAGTACAGTTGATAAATGTAATATGCCTGCTGAGCTGAATTCATTCGCAGTAAAATGTACGTGATCATATGAAAAAATTTAAGGTACAATAAAAATATCACCCATAACAGATCCCAAAATTAAGACTCTAATAATGTTACGATATAAAAGTGCCATAAATAACAAGGTTACTGCTCAACATAGAGTACCATCGGCACACTTTATGTCCTTAAACGAAACATTGTAGGTATAGTAAATCTTAATAGGGATATTTCTCTTTCTTTGGCATTGTTTTACAATGAATTCACCCTCGTATTACTGTATCTGAAAGTTTCACATCATTTTCATTTCCCTGCTGCAACATGACGGGTGTTACAATTATCTGATGTGCAACTCTTTGTACAAGAGCAGCAGCCTGTTGTAATTAAAGGCCAGTGCATAATTGGGTGGGGCACCTCCAGGGCATTTTAAATGGATCAGTGAGATGTAATACAAATTCATTTTTGGGAGACTTATGCACTTGCAAAGCACGCTTTCTGGCAAAACCTACCAATTTAACAGCAAGTCAACAAATATTCACACTTATCTTTGAATGGGCTGAAACCAGACAAATTTAGATACAAACACACTCTTAAACTAGTTTTATGCCTTTTGAAAATATGCAGATCCTCCAAAATGTTCATTGTGCTGCAGAACGTGCTGTGGAGTTGGTTTCTATATGTGATTGCTCTGAGCCCAATGTGAATGAGCATGTGTGTTCAGAAGATGAGTGAGCGTATAGGATGCATGCTGGGAATACTGATGGAAATTGAGAAACAGCCATGAAGGAAGGCGATCTGCTATTTATATCAGGCCGCACTTCATGGGGCAAAGCTCCCTCTCCCAGTAATGCACGGTAAAAGTGATTGATTAGTGAGATATTGAGAGATTGTCCATCTTAACTGTCTTCACACGCCAAAGTGATGAAATTACTGCTCAGTAGTCTTTGAAAGCATTGCAGATTAGGTCAGTATGATCCATCCTCTCTAATAAGGAAACTTGCCATTCCCTAAAGTGCAAAATATAAAAGGGGTGTCTGCACTCAGATCCAGTACACACCACCCAGCCACTAATACCCTCACAGGGTGTACTTAATGACCTGGAACATATTACACACTGATGTTGCTCCTTTCAGGTTCAGGTGTACATAGCCTTTGTATGCGTCCACCTCAAAATGCCATTTTTGACACAACACAGTTGCCCTTGTCGCTGTTTTTAACAAATTGCTCAAATCAATTTCCATTAATGGCAGTGAAATTCCCAGTTTCTTCTCCCTGGCTGAGCCCAAAGCACCTATAATGTGATGCTCCATCAGTTCAAAGTGTCTGTGAATGGTCTCACTTGTGTGTCTGCTTTGAATTGAGATTAGTGTAGAATTAGTGCAGTTGTAGAAACAATAACAACACTGGCTTCAGGAACAGCAACATTATTATAACAGTGTATACAGTGCTCTGTAGCAGATTAGAGCAGTCTTGTTTATACTGTTGAATCACCCTGTGCATTAGAGCTCTTGCTCTCTCTCACTCTCTCTCTCTGCGTGCAAAAGTTCCTCTTAATGTGCTCTCCAGCTTACCATCAAATGCGGAAGCATATGTGATTTTCACTATAAGAGTCTCTTAATTGGCTTATTGGTAGGGCTTTTTAACATGGTTTTTACACAGGCATGTGTAGGAAGCTGCCAAGGGCTGCATGTATATGGTCCATACAATATGTATGTTGAGCTCTCAGTCAATGTTTTCAAGCAGGATTGTACTCTGTTCTCTGTAGAATAAAAAAAAAATGATGCTTAACCATAGATTGTAAAAATAATGGACGTAGCATCAGGGACGTCACCCATTGGTTTGTGGACTTCCGGGAGTATTTTGAAGCCAGAAGTGACCAGAAGTGGCAGAGCTGGGGAGGATGTCGCAGCTATACCAGTTTTGTGTATGGTTTCAGTGGCGCTGCACAAAGTTAGACGCTTAAGAGAAAAAGTTGCCAATTTTCATCCAGCGAGTCATACAACAGCAGAGTTTTGCAGGCATGTAAACGGGGACCTCTGTGTACTGGCGCTGTTCATCTGCATGTACAGTAGTGCAGTAGCCTACACAGAGCTTCTTAAAAAAACAGCAGACTTTCCCTTAAGTTACCAGATAACTCAAACTAGCTAGCGTTGGTTGACATGGTGCTACCGAATGCTTAGTCTTTATCCTTGATGCTACACTACTGGGGTTGCTCCGGTGCCGCAGAAATCCGTTTCCTTCCGCTTTCTTTGTGTTACAATTTTAAATCTGGTGGATTTATGAGGACTATTGTTGACTGGTCCTCAGATCTCTGCGTGGTAAATTGAGACAGGTAGCTAGACTATCTGTCCAATCTGAGTTTTCTCTTGCACCATTATTTTGAGGCAGATCTGTGCGGAGCTTATGACGATTCTGATTGGTTTAAAGAGATGCCATTAAACCAGAGCACGGTCTCGTCCCATACCATTGCTCTGTGCAGTAGCCAGACCCCCCTTCAAAGCGCTTTGGAGGAGGGTCTGGGAAAGCGACACTGTGGAATGCTGAACAAGACATTTTTCGGCGACCAAAATGTTCCAATTAACTTTGATGAAGTGACAACACACAGTGAGAGCGTCACATTTAATGACGAAAACATGAACAGCACCTCAAAACAAATTTACAGTTTAGCAGACTTGAAACTAGAGCAATTGAGATGATACTCATTGTTTTTAGCTGCCGTGACCACACAGCAAACTTGCTTTTTGGCAAAACCTGCCCTACTTTGCATCTGATTGGCTAGAGCTCATTTCAGTAGCAGGTGGAAGTACGATGATTGGTTAAACCCAGTGCATCAAAAACAAATCCCATGTGGACTTTTTTAAATTAAAATTTTTCCAAAATAGTCATACGCTGGAAATCCGGGCCGGAAGACTTTAAGTCCTGTATAAAGTTGGTTGCTTTTCGACAAAGTATCCCTTTAAAGATAGACATGTGCCATCTGGGTTAAGACTTTTAAAGAAGAAATATTCTCTCTTTCTTGTAAAATTAAATTTAAATGATCTCCTCCTGGACCAAGAAACACCTTCTCAATGCCAATAAAAGAAAAAGCAGACCTGGGGTGTCTGGCCTCTTTAGAGTGGCTTTCTACACAATTTCTGACACCCTCTCTCTCTCTGCACTCAGTAATTCAGCATTTCAAAGGGCACTTTGTTTCACTTTTAACGGAGCCATTAAATCATCCATCACATCTGTTGTTTTACGGTTTAATGAATCTCTGCATGTCTTTAGTCTTGGAAAAGATTTCTATATTCGTGTACATGGTCAATTAGGACCATAAGCATCTTGGACCCTGATGAAAGCTGAGAGCGCTGGTGTTTGACATTTATGTGGTCTTCAAGAGAAGCTGCAAGTGTGTCAAATACGTTTTCCCCTTTGAACATAAAGATACGTGTCAGTTCTTACTGTCTTAACTGTTGACAGCAAGCAAGAATTTGTGAAAGCAAAAATATATATCATACTAAAAGAATGCAAAATCCACAATACAAGTACTTTGTTAGCAATGATATCTGCAACAATCAATCAATAAATACAATACAATCTAGTTAAGTGGACTGCTGTCAGCTCTTTAATTTATGCATTAAAACAGTAATAATAATGTATATATATATATATATATATATATATATATATATATATATATATATATATATATATATATATATAGTGTTAATAAAGAGATGTGTATAGCCATGACGTGAATCTAATTAACAGTATACATTTATATTGTGAGAGCGTCAAAATTAATTAACAGATACATTTCCTTCTATTCATTTTAGATAATATTCTCAACACACAGTGTCACAGCAACAGCAGTATGGCCACAGAACAAGTGGAAAGCATATTGACATATTCTTACTTTAACATGTTATGGTGTTGTGTGTCCGTTACCTTCCGTTTTCTTTGTGTTGGTGTTTTAATCTCCGGTGGATTTTGGAGGACTATGGTTACCTGGTTCTCAGATCTCTGCAGAGTAAATCCAGACAGCTAGCTAGACTATCTGTCCAATCTGAGTTTTCTCTTGCACAATGAAAACAACCTTTGAATGTCCACATGTTCCACCAAAACAAGTTTCTTCCAGAAGCTATTTTGCAGCGGCACCGGGGCTCTGTCTGGCCACCCATGACAATTGGGATTGAAATTATAAAGAGATAACAATAAACCACAGCAAATTTTTTTTCCCATCCCAGAATGCTGTGTAGACTAGCCAGACCTTCCTCCGCAGCGCTGTGGAGGAAGGTCTGCCAATGCCAGACTAAGTGTGAACTCACTTATTCTTAGTCAAAACAAATGGAGTCAGAGTTTCTCGAATGTGATTCACTGAATTCTTGATGGATCAGACAGGTATTCAGAGAGTCAGGCATTTAAAATATATCTGATCATATATCTGATCCTTTCTGCACTTCTGAGGAAAGTATTTTAAGAGAAAGATTAGAACGTTCGGCTGAGCTTGTCTGTCTGAAACTATAATGTTGTGCTCTCTATAAAGATGTAACACCCTAAGACCTGTGTGTAGACTGTGTCTGAGGGGATTTCAACCACTGCCCGCGATGGAATCTCTACACTTCTGCCAAGAGCAATTTCAAACCTTGTATTTCTTAGTGGGTTGTTGTGAGTGTTTGTGTATTCAAACAGATTTGAATCAACAAAAATCCAGCGGTTGCTCGGCAGGACATTACATATTTTCTCTTAGTGTATGTTTTTCTTTTTTGTCCCCCAAACAATTTTTACTATTATTTTTGAAATTGATCCAAAGTGTTTTTGTCTGTGAGGTAAGCAGACAAAAAAATGAGAAATTCTATCTCAGGAAGAAAAAAATCTCAGCAGCAGATTTTTCAAGGTACCATGGCAACAGAGTATTCAAAGAAGTTTGATGAGAACAGCAGGCATAGAGATGTTGATTACAATGGGAGACAATTTGTTACTCCAATTGCAAGAGCAACACAGTCTGATTGCACACACACAGGCATTGTGTCGTCTTCTTTATCTGGACCACTGTACAAAAACACTGATTTTTTCCCCTTCAGTCAAAGGATGAGTTAGAGCATCTTGGTGTGGAGATGAAGGGCTCAGGCTAGTTTAGCAGCTGAAGCTTTGGCATAGTAATGTGAGATGGCTACAGCTTTGATTGGCAGTACAGCAAGATGAGCACCAGACATGCAGAGGGTGGAGAATTTTTTTTTTATATCCTGAGAAACTCAATTTCAAATCACACAAGAGGAAGTGGCAATCAACACAGCACTGCAGCTGTCTATCTTGGGTGGCTATTCTCACATCCCCAATCTCACTCTCCAGTGCTCGGCAAACACACCACTGTCTTGAAAAACGTAATCACTCCAGCTCAGATTCAGAAAGAATCTGTCGGCAGGAAAAAAAGCTTTAAAAAAGAAAATGCTGCATACACAGTGTGTTATACACCTTTTTCCACTGAATACACAACTCTCAGTAGCAAAGGATCAGGTGTTGATGATATGTTCATATGCAAAGCAGGAAACTCAAAGAGAATCATTGATAAATGAGTAGAATGAATATTTATCTGATGTTTTACATGAAAACAATAAAAGAAATGTATCATTTAAAGTAAAGCCAGGCGATGTGGAGAAAATCAAATATCATGATATTTTTGACAAAATACATCAATGACAATATTGCAGCTATATTGTAGGGTTGACTATGCTGACTGCGCTTTCACAGAATATTAATGGTCATATTGCTGTTGCCAAATGTAATCCAACATTTGGCATGTAATCTTAACATGAATCTAACATACAGTATTATTAGCAAATATAAATCCCCACTGCTTACTAGCCTGGGGGTTCCCTGCTCCAATCTCTCTTTCAGTGAAGGGGTTCTTGACTTAAAAAAACATTGAAGAACCCTAGTCTAAAAACTTTAATAATGTATCAAAAAATCTTAATTGGATTTTATCCTAAATTCAACTATTGCGCTATAATTGCTGCTAACAAGTTGTCCACCACCATTCCATCTAAAGCAGAGTACATTTAGGCCTGAAGTCTAAAACCTATTTTTCCTATTATTGTCCTCAACTGTATAAAGTAATTACTGAAGGCATTAGTCATGCAGCTTATCAATGTTCCATTTTTGCTCAAGTTATAGCAGTTATGAATGCAAACTCCAGTGTATGTCCAAAGTATTGAAGCATTTCTTCTGCAAGTTATGAAGTAATCTCATCAAAATGACAGCATTCGCAATGAAGCCGAGTCCCCCCCTCCCCACAGATGAAGTGAAGTGAGCCTAAGAGTTAGTGAAAGGACATCTGACTAGATGGATCTGGAGGCTGCCATTATGTGAGTGCATGTAGGTGAAATTCAAGGCTCCGCGCCATGGTTCTGTGCTGTTAAATAGATGAGTGTTAGGGTTCGGTGGGTGTGTGGAATAGAGGCTACCAAGGCTAGGATAAAAGGAGGATGCCGACTAACTCACAGTGGATGGGTGGCAGTGACTAAAAGGCCTTACCTGAGCACAACAGCACCTCATCACAACCCTCATCTCTTCAGGCTGACTCTGATAGAGTGTGTTATCAGTGCAGACAGGCAGGCTAAATCACTGGTTGAGTAAAGGTTAGAGCAACTGGTCTGTTACTTCACCCATGAGGGCAAGCAGGTGACTATCAAAGCACACAGATTCACAGGGGAACACTCCAGGGCGGAGGATGAGTCAACCCCCAGGGCCAGTGCTGATTTATGCATTACGTGTGTTCAATGGTGCAACACTATATTAAACTGAGCAGTTCACTGATGAGCAATATGTAATCTACAGAGATCACCGGTTTGCCCTATGCTTTTATGTTGATTACAGTGGATATGGTAGAAAGTCCAGCACAGGTCATAGTTTTTCAAGATTGATGCTTCATTTTGTGGTTTTGTATGCATCGCATCAGAGCACTTACGGCCATAGCATACACCGAACGCATCATATAGTCCAAAGAAGTAGTAGAGGTAAAGCAGCTGGAGAGCCACAGGAGGCTTACAAATCGAGAAAAAATCTTTGCCACTTCTCGCTCATTGCTGTGGGCCTGTCAATGCTTCTAGGCAATCTATTCAACTCAATTCAATTCAATTGTATTTATATAGCGCCAAATCAGTTATCTCATTGCGCTTTTCATAAAAGAGCAGGTCTAGACCAGACTCTGTGATGTTATTTACAGAAACCCAACAATTCAACAATCTAGGACCTTACTTGCTAGCAGTGATGGGAATATAAAATAACGTGCAACGGCGTTACTTTTTTTCAGTAACAAGTAATCTAATTGATTACTCTTCCCATCTTAATAACGTC
Organism: Percina caprodes; assembly: GCA_013375575.1. Lineage (NCBI taxonomy): Eukaryota > Metazoa > Chordata > Actinopteri > Perciformes > Percidae > Percina > Percina caprodes. The sequence goes on from JABXJD010000046.1 coordinate 3,101,482, forward strand.
GTTAGTATAATTGAAGCTGTTTTTTTTCATCAGACCAACTTGATCTCTGAGCCGAGAGGCAAAGACTTTTTTTATTCCTTGGTTAGTGGGCCTTGCACAAGACAAGCGATGATTGGCTGAGGTGGAGTAAAATTTCATGGTAAGCCAATCAGAGGTAGAGTTGGGCGGGTGTCCATAAGCACGGACACATAACGAACAACACAAGCGTCAGTCAACGAGAGACAGGTATGGTGTTATGAAATCAAAGGTGGGGGGGGGGTGTCCCACTGTGGTCAGAAAACATAGGCACTATGACTCTAGAGTGGCTACTCGCTCCGAAGCTAATCGCTGTCACTCTCTCACTTCTCCCTCGTTCTATCACCCACACACACACACACACACACACACACAGAGTACATACATCAGGCCACTTACGTTATTTGCACTACAAAGAGTGTATATATTTGTTATTTATTTTTGATAAGCATTATTTAATTTTGCCCAGTTGTGGCCTGTTGGTGGGCAATAAATATCTAAATTTCCAAAACATCTATGTTGTTATTTGTATGGATCCACTAGACATGATATCTACATACAGGCTAGTCTCACTCTGTCCCACAGCGACATTAAAAGAGTTTAGATTTGTGTAGTTTCTGTTAATAATTATTGTATTAAGTGTCCATTTCATTATAATATTCAGATATACCATAAATAATTGAACATGCACATGTATTTTAAGTTCCGTAAAAGCATTTAACAATTTACTTGAAAGTAATGCATTAGTTACTTTCTGAAGTAATTAGTTACTTTTATAATTTGTAACTGAGTATCTAATTTAGGTCCTTTTTGGAAGAAGTAACTAGTAACTGTAACTTATTACTTTTTAAAAGTAACTTGCCCAACACTGCTTGCTAGTATCATTCAAGTACCATTATGTAAATAATCAGTAAAAAGTATTGGGGCTGCAAATTAGCTGCAGATAGCAACCCTATATAAAGTACACCATTACATTACATCTGTTGCATTGCTAATGTAAAACATTGTTTGTGGTCCCTGTTAATAAACCATTGCTCTCCATCAATTTATGTGACTCTGTACCAACCTGCACTTCTTTAAGTGTTGGTAATCTTGGCAACTGGGCCAGTATTCAAAACCTTGAATAATAATTGCCTCCTCCACAGACATTTATCCACAGCAAGTGAAGGTAGCTTGACTTTGAACTTTTTGCATAAAGCAAAAATGTTCAGTTACTTTTTTTGCATTGCTGGTCACTCTTGTGTCTCCTGCAATCCCATAATGCTTTGAGAAGCAATTCACCCACGTCTCATAGGCAATGAATAGGGGCATTTGGTTTGGCACTGCGTTCAGTGGGTCTTCGTTATTAACGACATTAACACCAAGAGAAGTGATCTGGCGATTTGCTGCAGGGTGGTGCGGCAGGGGGAGTGTTGTTGAAACGACCCATGTGTGCGACATCTGGTTGTGTTCTTAAACTCCCCCAACAAAGCACAAGTAGACTTTATATTTTACAATTACTGTTTTTGGTCGTTTATAGATTGACGTTTCTTATCGCGCTTGAAGGCAGCTTCATTTCACAGGAGAGAGAAAGCGAGACATAGCGAGTGCTTAGTCTCGACCTAGACGCGCCACCCGAATTCAAAAAGATATAGGATAGAAAACAATAGGTGCTGGTGTTTTAATGGTACGGGCGGTGTTTCCCTTAAGAAGCCCTGTTGTAAAACTTTGCTGTGAAGATTTGCCAACTGTGTTTTGGATAAAGTCGTGAACCAAACTTAACATTCCATAAACATCTGGCTTGATTCTAATGTAGTTTTCAACAGACAGTCTCCTATGGAGCACTATTTGCCTTTAGGCTCCACACTCATGCATCCTTCTGTGTGTTCTTGTTAGGTCTCAGCAGAGAAATAAAATTGTAAATACACAATGGCTTGTTTCAGCCTGGCACTTAGAGTAGATTTGGGACTTGGCTATAATTGAGACTATGCATGATTCCATTAGTACAGCTGTCCAACAGGGAGGCAGCCTGTTCGGGCTTCTCTGTGTACTGTATCTGCCATCACAACAAGCCCTCAATTCAGGAAACCTTATTTCAAATATATTATTGGTTTCACTCGTCTTTCTCACAGGGTATGCTTTTGATGGGGACGTTTTTTGCAAGTTATGCAGTATGTAAGTTTGAGAACAGCTGTTCAGGCTCCATACTGGTCATTTTCTATTAGAATAGGGAATGTGGTGTATTCACAGGCTGAATGAAACAACTCTCTCTGCTCTGCATTGACAGTCCTTTCTTCATAACTCTCTCAGTTGGACAATAGTGCTTCAGGTTAAACAGCTGTTGTTGCTCTTCTCACAGGAAGAGAGATAGAGAGAGAGAGGTGGTGTTGAGCCCTGGGCACCTGCAGCTCTGCAACTTCAATAGTTACGTTAAGTATGCTCAGCATTTTGGCCCAAAGCCCCTCTTTCCTGCCACTGTCATTTTAACCAGACTTGTGATAGAGCCCCTTTGCTGTGACACTCCATTAATTTCCCCAGGGGCTGATCATTTAATATTCAATAGCTACTGTTATGCAGCACCAACTGTGGATCAAGCCACTGAGACTGCTCTCCATGACCAATATCATCAGAGCTAAAAAACATCTCTGCGAGGGAATAACAAGATCAGATTGAGACACGAAAAATAAGCTTGCTCCTCTTCCAGTTGTCAGTTCGGCTCTTGGTGGAGAAAAATGTAAAGTGACTGAATTACTGGGTAAGATATAGGCCGGCTTTGACCCCTTTAAATGGGCTGATCTTTCTTGATGTACAGTATATGTTTAGCAATGAGACATCTTTATGATGTACTAAATGTTCTTTCAAAGTGCTCATTATAACACAGGAAACACAGGCAGGCACTTTATTTTTCACTTTGTGATCATAGCCCATATTTGTTTACAAAGTGTAATTAAAAAATAAGTATTAAAATAGTCCAAGAAAGACCATGAACAGTTGCCACTGTTACCACTTTTTTTAAAAGCTACTCCTGAAAGATTAATGTCTTATTGGGCTGCGTTCAAAAGAAACACTAGCCAAACTCTGCAGCACTTTAAAAGAGGTGTGAATAGCGGTAAGGACTCAAGCTTGTTCGTGCCTTTACAGTATACATTGACTGGTAAAGGATGTCAGTGTAAAGCATGAGAGTGAAGATCAATTGTTATTTAATCCTGTTTCAGTATTTAAAACCGCAATAGGGACTCTTTTGAGCAATTAACTCTGGTAATAATGGTTGAGACAGTGTGAAATCTCTTGACACACCATGACAGTGTTGTAACTGTTGTATATGTCCACCTATGCAGCGATATGAAAAAAGGAAATTAAAGTGTGATTTGATAGCCCCAAACATTCAAATTACATCTTAAAAAGGGGGAAGGGCATCAATCCTTCTTTGCTGGAAGTCTCCTTCTCCTCCTTCATTTGAGTCCTGGATCAGAGATCCTCTCCATTTTAGTAGGCTAGAAAGAAATTAAACACTTCGTTAAGATCTGGAGCCTTTGTTTTTAACCACATAGAAACATTACAGTTCCACAGTTTACCTCAGTGCAGCTGACTGCCCTTGTTCCAACTTTCTAACATTCAACTCTGCACCATAGGCTAACTCCACTGTCATTCTTTTTTTTAATTCTTTGCACCTATGACTTACTCTTGACTGGACTGTGGTACTAATGTAATCTTCCCTGTTATATAAGAAATGATAAAGACCATGTTACGTTTGTTGTATGCATCTGTTTTATACAATTATAGGCTTGCATAAGTGCAGTGAATATATGCGTGTATTTAAGTCTATGTGTGTGTGGATGTACTGTATGTATGCGTATTTATGTAGCCATGCACATACTTAGACTCTTCTTACTTTTATACTACACTGTCCCTTTTTATTTTATTTTAATTATTACTAATTTATTTTGTTATCTTTATTTTTGTCCTAAACACAAATCACAATTGCACTGAAAATTGTTCTTGAACAAATGCTAATGGGGGGCAGAAGCAATCCTGTCTCCTAGATATTACGTGCATACACTACTAAATGGTTTTGCCAAATGTGTTATATTGAAAATGTGATCACTTCGTGGCATGTGTTTTTCCAGTCAACAAAGTGTTGCGTTCTTGTATCGCACAGAAGTTGTGGTTGGATGGTGCGTGTACAAACAAAGCGCATTTGTGTTGTGCAAAAGTGTTTATTTGCTGGGACAGTCCTTCCGAGAAAAACAACAGTATCAGTTATTTCTGAAAAAGAAAAATTTGAGCTGATTTTCTCTCATTTTCTCCAAAACTGTACAGTGAAATAACATCAAATTTTACATGGTCATAGGCTAATGGACCAGAGTCTGGTAGGACCAGTAAAGGATTGCATTGAAAAAATTTATTTGGTATATAAAATGTCAAAAATGATTGCTTTCCTTGTATTTTTTGGCCGCTTCAAGTACCAGTGTCATAACAGCATGAAGAGACACGTATCAAAATCCAAACGTCTCACTCGACCGCAGTGTTTTAAGGTGCTGCAGCACTGCGTCGAAAATGTGAAAAATGAAAAGTGTCAAACTTTTGCAAACAAACATTGCAATCTATTTCTGGCAATTTGCATGTGAACTTGAGTGCAACAGAATGAATGCCTTCCAGGAGAGACTGTTAAAAAATGTGCTTCTTTATCCCCATATTTTAACAATATCGGCTGTCCACCCTTTCTATTACAGTCTAATACAGTTTTCCAACCCACCTTCAAGTCTGGCAGTCTGGAAAAACTATATACACTACATGTTGTCTTGAAAAATATATACACTATATACATGCTGTCTGGAAAAAGTATATACACTATATACATTCTGTCTGGAAAAACTATATACACTATATACATGCTGTCTGGAAAAACTATATACACTATATACATGCTGTCTGGAAAAACTATATACACTATATACATGCTGTCTGGAAAAATATATACACTATATACATGTTGTCTGGAAAAATATATACACTATATACATGCTGTCTGGAAAAATATATACACTATATACACTGTCTGGAAAAACTATATACACTATATACATGCTGTCTGGAAAAACTATATACACTATATACATGCTGTCTGGAAAAATATATACACTATATACATGCTGTCTGGAAAAATATATACACTATATACATGCTGTCTGGAAAAATATATACACTATATACATGCTGTCTGGAAAAACTATATACACTATATACACTGTCTGGAAAAACTATATACACTATATACATGCTGTCTGGAAAAACTATATACACTATATACATGCTGTCTGGAAAAATATATACACTATATACATGCTGTCTGGAAAAATATATACACTATATACATGCTGTCTGGAAAAATATATACACTATATACATGCTGTCTGGAAAAACTACATTCACTATATACATGCTGTCTGGAAAAATATATACACTATATACATGCTGTCTGGAAAAACTACATTCACTATATACATGCTGTCTGGAAAAATATATACACTATATACATGCTGTCTGGAAAAACTATATACACTATATACACTGTCTGGAAAAACTATATACACTATATACACTGTCTGGAAAAACTATATACACTATATACATGCTGTATGGAAAAAACTATACACACTATATACACTGTCAAGAAAAACTATATGCACTATGTACATGCTGTCCGGAAAAACTATATACACTATATATACTGTCTGGAAAAACTATATACACTATATACACTGTCTGGAAAAACTATATACACTGTCTGGAAAAACTATATACACTATATACATGCTGTCTGGAAAAACTATATACACTATATACATGCTGTCTGGAAAAACTATATACACTATATACACTGTCTGGAAAAACTATATACACTATATACACTGTCTGGAAAAACTATATACACTATATACATGCTGTCTAGAAAAACTATATACACTATATACACTGTCTGGAAAAACTATATACATTATATACATGCTGTCTGGAAAAACTACATACACTATATACACTGTCTGGAAAAACTATATACACTATATACACTGTCTAGAAAAACTATATGCACTATATACATGCTGTCTAGAAAAACTATATACACTATATACACTGTCTGGAAAAACTATATACACTATATACACTGTCTGGAAAAACTATATACACTATATACACTGTCTGGAAGAACTATATACACTATATACATGCTGTCTGGAAAAACTATATGCACTAAAAACATCTGGAAATACAATATACACTATATACATGCTGTCTGGAAAAACTATACACACTATATACTTTGTCTGGAAAAAGTATACACACTATATACACTGTCTGGAAAAACTATACACACTATATACACTGACTGGAAAAACTATATACACTATTTACGGTAGACACTTGATTTCCGACAACACGTCGTATGAACCCCTTTTTTGTAGTATAACCCATAACCCCATAACCGTGCAGTTTTTGTGCCTAACAAACCTTGACCATGGCTGGATCCCATCAGAAATGTTGTTTTTGAAACAGTGATTTGTACAGTTCTAAAAGCACTTAACAAATTATGTTTTTTTTGTTTTTCATTTGGATTTTTCACAGAACACATAAACAAATAAACAAATACAACCCCCACCCACCCACTCCATAAATTATCAGGGAAATTTGAGAGACATAAAATAACACCCACATTTTTTTTCAAAATATGAGCACTTTAATTTGGAGAACTTGTTGGTATGTTGAAAATGCTTTATTTTGTCTATATAACATGTAATCCGAGTGGCATTATGTTTCTGAATGTAAATTGGTTGTAAGTCTGTTTTAAGGTGTAAAACAAAGAGACTTAAGACACACAGCACTGTAGTACTCTTTGAATTGAGCAAATTAAAATCTTGTCACAGTAAATGTTTTTAACATTTATCCATAATTTGCGCCAGCATTGAGCACTGGTTTATTTAATGAGCAATCCATCAGAGGAGTGTTAGGTCTACATCCAGGCACGGGCCAGTATGAGATTCTGACGGTCTGATACCCTTCAGCAAAAATATCATGGATTTACGGTATTGCAATTACAGCTTTGAAATGTTTTATTTTTTTAAATGTCTGGATGAAAAAAACTATTCCATTGAACACAATGTATTTTATTTTTAAACACACTGGCAGGGAGAGACCTTGAAACGGGTAACCGGCCCATGCCTATTTACATCACTGTGAAACACACTTTTGCACTTTGTTCTCTTTGTACTGGGAGCCTTTTGATGTTACTCCCAGACCACAGATCGGCAGGGGGAGAGCTTCATATAGCAAAATTACTGGTTCAAGGTCTGGCTCACACCGTGCGATCATCAATTCCATATCTCATCTTGAGAGAACTAAGAGATTCTTTCTGAACTCGTCACCATGGGTGAAAGATTGCTGGCACAAAGGGTGTTTACTTCAAGTAACAAAAGAGAGAGAAAGCTTGTAATGGGAAAATCAGAAGAGAAAACAGAAGATACAGTCTGTCAGCTGTCAAATATGCCTGTTAACACTGCAAATATAAAACAACTGATCGCCATCTTGACATGTTAAAATGAAATGTTTTCATTAATGATTAAAATGCTGCGTGAGCGGGCGCCTGGGTAGCTCACCTGGTAGAGCACGTGCCCATCAATGCAGCAGCCGTGGGTTCAACTCTGACCATGTCATTCCCCCCCTCTCTCCCCCTTCATTTCTCCATCCGTCCAATACAAATAAAAGCCTAAAATGCCCCAAAAATAATCTTAGAAAAATAACTAAATAAATATAAAAACAGCTGCGTAATCTTCAATCAAGTTAATGGGCAACAGCTTATTCATTTCTAAGTTTGCTAATTTCCATGAACAATAATATTAGATAAGAAAAATTAGTACAATATTGTGTGACCACAAATAACTCAATGTGATGGACTTGTTTTAGTTCAGTTTGAGGGATTTGTCTGAGTCAACCAATGTTTTTGTCTGATTCCACAACAATTACAAACCCAACCCCTTGCTAACCAATTTGTTCAGACAGTCTCGGTAACCTGAAGCAACCCAACACATCAGAGGGTTTCTGGTTAGAGAGTAATTAAGGCCTAGTTGCTGGAGGGCAGCCAGGATTGGAGTCATTGGAAAGACAGGTAGGGTATAAATGATCTTTGTTCAATTCAGACTACTCGTCAATTCTCAACCCCATCAATTAAGTGATTTTTCAATTTGTTCAGTAGCTACGGGCAGTGTGAATAAAACAATGTCAGATCCAATACATGGAATTGCCATCTCATTTAGTCACTGACGAATCTGTACTCATAGTGCTATGGTTATTCAACAAAAATAATTTGACAGCACAAGAAGCTGAGATAATTTATGACCTGGAGTGGGATAGCATAAACTTACTCTGCAAGTAAATGGAAATGCAGTCTTTGTGAATCAACCAACTTTAAATTCATTTTTCCTATTTCAAAATCTATCTGTCCGTCCGTCCGTTTGTCCGTCTATCTATCTATCTATCTATCTGTGTATTTACATATGAGAGTAGTGTTGATCTTCTTATCGAAGTCTTATCAAAAAGCAAAAAAGCGTATTTGCCAAAATGTCAAACTCTTCCTCTGAGGGAATGCTGAGAGCCTCCGTTCTGCAGCACACTAGTCTGATAATCAGACAGAAAACGAGTTGTAATCGAGGTTGAAATGTCCTTGAGAACTTCTTTGCCACAACATTGAAATTTCTAACCTTCTTTGCAGCAATGAGTTTATCTCAAAAGCTGATGTCCCCTATTCAAAAGTGACATTCCCAGTTGATATTAATTGGAATTTCGCTGCGGTAGAATGAGAGAGGCGATGCTGAGCAGCTGAGGCCGATTCAACATACAGCTGGAGACAGGTGCTTTGACAGCTTGTTCTTCTAAATCGATAAAAAAGATGGAAATTTTACATGATGAAACTGGAGGGAGGCAAATAAAGAAAGAAAGAGATTAAGAATGGAAATAATTAGCAAAGGTTAACATAACTCAGTGATGTAAAAGTGGGATAAAAAGCTATTTTTATTCCTCCCTATTCTTCTTTAAGTAGTTAATTGAGCAGTTCAAATAAAATTTCCTGTCAAAACAGATAAAGTACACCTTCGTTCTGGCTTGTGATGACGCCAAGTAGACACATTTGGTGAAATTTGTAAGCAAAACCATATTTACTTCCACTGTCACACAAATGAGTCAAGGCAGAGATCACAGCCAAATAAACATAATACTTTCCAGCAGGGTAGGATGAAAGAAAGTCAATTCTTCCTTTTTCCTCTTCATGAGTCTTGCTTTGTTGGAAGTAAATGACAGCCAAGGAAACTGAAACAAATGCCAATATGTGGGGAAAATATTAGTGTTGTCAAACGATTAAAATATTTAACCGCGATTAATTGCATTAATGTCATAGTTAACTTGTAATTAATTGCAATTAATTGCACATTTTCATCTATTTTAAATGCCCCTTGATATCTTTTTGTCATATTATTTTTTTCTCATGTTAATGCTCTCATCAACATAGAAAAGTGGATCGGCTCGCTTTGTGCAAACGTTGTTTTATTATTCAATTTCACACTAACATTCGCACTGGGAGCAAATAATCTCTCACACACTGTAACACTGTCCATCAATAAAAGGGTGAAAAAATTGATGCTGTTAAAATGGGTTTGCATTAACACCGTTAGTAACGCATTTAACTGACAGCACTACAAAGTATGTATTCAAATGCGTAATGTGGAAACATTATTAAATTCAAAATACTGTATAAAAACAACAATTCACTTCATGAGCAGGTGGAAAACATTTTTCCGGCACAATTACTCATTACTTTACACAATGAGTTGTAAATGACAAATAGTGAAATAACTCCAAATGTAAAGAAGGTACTTTCCAAATACACTATATGGACAAAAGTATACAGCTACCCCTTTGTGTCTTTGACCAAGGGCAATTTTTCAGGGTTTAGGTTAGTGTGTTTTGTTCCAAATAAAGGAACTCATATTGCTAGAGAGTGCAATTATATTTTAGATAATAATGTGTTTTCAACTTTGTGCCAACTGTTCGTGGAAGGTCCTTTTCTGTCTTGCCTCCGTGCACAGACAGTGTCCAGTAAGGGCTGCATCTCATAGCCCTTTTTTGATAGCTCCTTGGTCCTTGGCTGAATCAGACGTTTTTTCCGTCGCTCCTCAGTGAAGGCCTTCTTAAAGCTCTTTCTTCTGCCCAGAGGAACAAGGAGCGAGCATCGAGGAGGGATCATTGAGGAGCTATAGGCGAGGATACAACAGAGCAGCCATCCCAGAAGCCAGGCAGCTGAGGGATTGCTGACTGCCCATACAGCTGAAAAAATACATCAGAGGAAAAGGACGTCTCATCCCGCTAAAATTTACTGGTTGCCTCTAACCTCCCATTATTTAAGGAAGGGAGGCGAGTGGAGGAGTCAAGGAGACAATTTAAGGGCTATGAGGTGCAACCTAAGTGTTCTGAGTTTGGTGTGAAGGAACTTGACCCTGACCTCAACCCCATCTAACACCTTTGGGGTGTAACTGGAACAGCAAATGTGAGTCAGGCCTCATCGCTTAACATCCGTGTGAAAACCTCGCTAACGCCCTTGTGGCTGAATGGGAGCAAATCCCTGCAGCTACTTTCTTATCCTTAACCCTGTAAAAAAAAAAGCTTTCACATTAGAGTGACGGCTGTTATGGCTTGGTTTTGGTATGAGATGTTGCCCACATACTTTTGGCCATGCTGTGTATGTTGTGATGATGTCCCTTTTGTGGACTGATCCTGGAAAGGTACGCTTTGCATGATACAGGTTTCGAAACTGTATGATTTTTACTGAGAACTCAAATATTTCGAAGTTGTTGTGAACCTAAAAGCACAAAGTGCTGTTTAATTAGTTTGCTAAAAGAGGATCCGTTGTAATGCCAAATCTGTCCCCAAAATCCCCTTTTAGCCATAAGAGCATCTATTAGTTCCAGTGAATACCTGCGTAGTTATGAAAGTTATGAACCCTTAGTTGGATGATCCTATGCTCTGTGTGAATGCAAATCAGAGCAACTGTAATTTGGTCAAGGTTATTAATTTGGATTATCATTCGGTGGTAAGAATTGGCAGTGTCTTTTGTTACACACACAATTTTCTGCAATCAATCCTGCCAATAATCTTAGAAATATGGCTCCACATCACACTGTCAATGGATTTCATGCAGTGAAAAAGCCAGAAATCCTTAAGACTATTTTTCACTCTCCAGTATTACTCTAACTATTGCTTTCGTCTCATCCAAACACTGCAGGATGAGAACAGAGTGTGTTCCACGGTGTGTTCCAGGGTATTCATTCAATACAATTTTTTTATTTCAATTAGTTTTAGTTCAATTAATTTAAAAAAAATAAATAAATATGGAAATGAAATGTTATATCTTTGGATGTTATTCAAACATTTTGGCTTGTAAGAGTCTTCAGAGAGGTGAGAGAGATTCTGTGATAAGTGGAGCATAATTACCTCCAATTTGCAGCTTACAGTTTTATAAACTGAGCATGATTTAGAAGAGTACACAGTGAGCTCTTACACTCTCTGCTTCCATCACTTCTCAGAACTCCGAATAGAAAACTCAAAAAAGATGGTAAATCCAATTTATCCATAATCATTTTAACCTCTTTGATCCATGTAATGATAACCCTTTTAATAAAAAAAGAAGTAATGAATGCACCATTATGTTTAAGCTGAAATAATTGATGATATGCCACATGTGTGCATATTGGTTAATTTATTAGCCACTCTTCAAAGGCCTGTCTCAGTCAATTTCTTTTCCAAATTTTTTTTGTGTGCAGTATAGAGCTCTCTTCAGCTCATCTCTCTCGGAATAAAAGTAAGTTTTAAAGGGACAAAAACAAAAAATTATGCAACAGTTTGCCTTTTGTCTCTAAATATCATTCAAATATTTATGTAGTACATGTATGTATGTATGTATGTATGCACGCATGCATGCATGCATGTATGTATGCATGTATGCATGTATGCATGTATGCATGTATGTATGCATGTATGCATGTATGCATGTATGTATGTATGCATGTATGTCTTTTAATGTACATTTCACTGTATGTGTGTTTCACTGTGTGTGATGTACATTTGATCTTCACGTAAAAAGGGACATTTTTATGTATCATTATCACAGGCTCATCCATGAAAGTATTTTATGAATTTGCACATACATATTTAGATTATTTGTTTAGACTGAAAGTCTTAATGTGACCTTTATTATTTTAATACCAACACTATGCCAAATATGTCACGTCTTACAGTCATGAAAACAGCAGCCAGACCTGGGGCCAAATGTATAAAACTACTAGCTAGATAGATTCTCGACTAACACTGTGTGTAGAGAAAAAGACAGAGAAGAAGAATGTACTTAAGTCACATTTATAAATCAGTCATTGTGGAAGTGGGTGCACCATGTCCACTCTCACAATGCCAGGATTAAGAAATACCTCCATCACCAGTTTGCATGTCAATACTTCTGCCTGCTCCACCACTTATTAGACCGGTCAGTGAAAGGAACAGCAAACAAGAGCAATTTTACCGATAGTGCCACACAACTACACACAGTATTTACAATGCCTGTAACAGTAATTCATCACCAGTACTCCATCATTGACAGTGATAGCTCAATCATAGTTATCAAACATCAGAGTTTAACAATAATTTATTTTTTAGAGCTAGTAATTGAAAACAGACTTCACAAAGTGCTTCAAAAGATGATGATAAAATCAAAATATCTATAAAAAGGAAATTACAGTTTGAAAGTAAATTTCAAAACTGTAAACATGACTCATTTCAAATTCTTAGGTTGAAAATGTATAAATGCACCGTTGATTGACATTGTATATACAGTATATCGCTGTGTAGACAGCAAAAATAATATCAACATACACAAACTACATAAACTATTTTACTATATGATTCATCTCTACCTTAACATACATAAATACACATTTTTCTTTTAGAAATGCAACTTTATATGTGGGGAATAGCATATGCATGGCTTTTTTTTAACCCCGGGAGTGCAGTAGAACCCGACCAATTAAGGATTTTTAATGCCAATACAGAATATTTGGTTATTTAAAAATCGAATACGCCGATATATTGGTCGATATATACGGTATTTATTTTTTTTAATCCAGAAACCAGTAACAAAGCATAAACAGATTTCCCTAACATTAGTTATTTGTAGTCATTTATGAGTTCTCACTAAAATAATATGATAACAATTTGTTTTATTATTATTTTATTGAACATCCAAATATATTAAAAGTCTAATAAATGAAATGTATAAAAATAGACATGAAGATATGAAACTTAGAAACTTAGAAGTCCTTTGAACAAAAACACAGTGTTGCCAACAGGGATGTTGTAGAGCGCCCTCTGGTGGACAAATGCCAATGCTAATAACATGGTTGACAGTTCGTTTTTATTTTTTAAATATTCATTTATCAGAATCATTTATTTGTCATAATAACAAACTTTTTTTTTTTTTTTTTTTTAAAATCAGCCATTATAAATGCTGATACCTGATAGATCGGGAAATGCCTATTGTTGGCCAGAGATGTCGTTAGGTCTATTTTAGGGGGGCTGAAGCTACCCCAAAATGTACCTAAGCACCCCTAAAGGATACTAAGAACAACAATAACAAGATGATTTATGATTTATCAATAGCTGTATCCTCATTCATATCAACCCAACAAATTATATACATCCAGCTACAAAAAATAGACGAAAAGTCCGAAGTTAGACAGTAGTACAAAGAGTAGTTGTCCTGTCAAGATGATGCACCGCACCGTCTCGGTGCATTGGTGTGAACTGGCAGCTTTCAGAGCGATTCATCTCGTCTCGTTGCTACTCTTTGGCCTGAACTCGCTATGCACCCTCCCGCCCACACACACCGATACACACGCCGATACACACGCTAAAGGTGAAAGGAAGATTGATTACACAAAGTGATACGATGACAGAGATAAGAGAGTCAAATTGTAAGTTGTTTTTAATTACCTGTTTACCTTTAGCTATATTTATGTTTTCTTGAGGTAAAGGAAAGGGGATATTTTGGATTGCTATGGAAAACTATAGTCTGGCTAGAGTGAACGAGCAAAATACAAGAAATGGTTAACTTAGCAAGCTTATCACAACTCTTTATTCTTTGCCAATAATATAACCTATCTCTAGTAGGCCTATTCTAAAACAATCTCAATCCCCATAGAAGGTTGTTGTCATTGAAAACTAAATGCCATAGAGTCCCTGTTAATGCTATTGCACCGTTGTATCCTTCAGTTCAATGAGCATAATGAGATGGATATTGAAAGATATTTCAGCAGAGAGAAAGAGAAGCAGGAGATTGGCAGGGCAGTTGATTCTGAGGGAGCCGGTATGATGGATGTCAGTAGTGGTCTATAGGTCTGATGGAGGTCAGTAGTGGTCTATAGGTCTGATGGAGGTCAGTAGTGGTCTATAGGTGTGATGGAGGTCAGTAGTGGTCTATAGGTCTGATGGAGGTCAGTAGTGGTCTTTAGGTGTGATGGAGGTCAGTAGTGGTCTATAGGTGTGATGGAGGTCAGTAGTGGTCTTTAGGCGTGATGGAGGTCAGTAGTGGTCTATAGGTCTGATGGAGGTCAGTAGTGGTCTATAGCTGTGATGGAGGTCAGTAGTGGTCTATAGGTCTGATGGAGGTCAGTAGTGGTCTATAGGTGTGATGGAGGTCAGTAGTGGTCTATAGGTCTGATGGAGGTCAGTAGTGGTATAAATGTCTGATGGAGGTCAGTTGTGGTCTATAAGTGTGATGGAGGCCAGTAGTGGTCTATAGGTCTGATGGAGGTCAGTAGTGGTCTATAGGTCTGATGGAGGTCAGTAGTGGTCTATAGGTCTGATGGAGGTCAGTAGTGGTCTATAGGTGTGATGGAGGTCAGTAGTGGTCTTTAGGCGTGATGGAGGTCAGTAGTGGTCTATAGGTCTGATGGAGGTCAGTAGTGGTCTATAGGTGTGATGGAGGTCAGTAGTGGTCTATAGGTGTGATGGAGGTCAGAAGTGGTCTATAGGTGTGATGGAGGTCAGTAGTGGTCTATAGGTGTGATGGAGGTCAGTAGTGGTCTATAGGTCTGATGGAGGTCAGTAGTGGTCTATAGGTGTGATGGAGGTCAGTAGTGGTCTTTAGGCGTGATGGAGGTCAGTAGTGGTCTATAGGTCTGATGGAGGTCAGTAGTGGTATAAATGTCTGATGGAGGTCAGTTGTGGTCTATAAGTGTGATGGAGGCCAGTAGTGGTCCATAGGTCTGATGGAGGTCAGTAGTGGTCTATAGGTCTGATGGAGGTCAGTAGTGGTCTATAGGTCTGATGGAGGTCAGTAGTGGTCTATAGGTGTGATGGAGGTCAGTAGTGGTCTTTAGGCGTGATGGAGGTCAGTAGTGGTCTATAGGTCTGATGGAGGTCAGTAGTGGTCTATAGGTGTGATGGAGGTCAGTAGTGGTCTTTAGGCGTGATGGAGGTCAGTAGTGGTCTATAGGTCTGATGGAGGTCAGTAGTGGTCTATAGGTGTGATGGAGGTCAGTAGTGGTCTTTAGGCGTGATGGAGGTCAGTAGTGGTCTATAGGTCTGATGGAGGTCAGTAGTGGTCTATAGGTGTGATGGAGGTCAGTAGTGGTCTGTAGGTGTGATGGAGGTCAGTAGTGGTCTATCGGTCTGAGGTTTGTTTTGTTTTTTCTAACAATCAGCATTTGTTGGCAGGTCTAGGCACTATGCGTAGCCTAAACTAAATTATTTCATTATATTTATAATATATGCTAGGTATATTCTAACCAATTTCTGTATTCACTGGCTATGATAAATTAAATAAATATGTAGATGTTACCTAAATGCAAGCTAAAAATGAACATATGCCAACAGATACACATGTGAAAATAAAATGAAAGCAATCCTACATACAGTACATATATATACACTAATCATTTCTCCAAATCTTTTATTCCTTCCGCCATCAGGTTATTTACACAGTAGCCACTTTAAATAGGATCCGTATTAATAACATGATAAAGTACGCAGTGATGCCTATTTTTTTCTTTTTCTTATATAGTATGCTATTACTTTATCTTACATTGACATGAGCAGACAGAGAGCATTCATCAGGAGCAAAGTCTGGCCTGAGTAAATTCCCCTCTGCAGCTTTGATGTGTAAAAGCGAACATTACAGGAACTTTTGTTGAACAGAGTAGAAATGGAAGAAGAGGATATGTCTGTCACTTTTTACTTGTTAACATCTTGGTTTGTTGGCTGTTGACAAAAGTGTAGCTCTAATACAGTAACAAAAGATGTGAGTGCAAAGATTACAAATACCCTGGGGGCTAAGCACCGCCTGTCTTTCAATCCTAGTGAAGTCCCTGATATTGGCCGATAATATTGTCCCATTGAATTGTATTGGTCAGGCTCTTAAGAACAGTATGCCTTGCAAGCAAAAATATAAAAATATAACTGCCTCTAAAACACAGAGCTTTTAACAAAATATTTCTCACCCAGATTACATTCACTTGACTAACGAGAGATGTGAGAGGTCCTACTTGAAACAAGTAGCTTTAAATCAGGTATGTTATATAACGACAAGGGTGTGTGTGTGTGTGTGTGTGTGTGTGTGTGTGTGTGTGTGTGTGTGTGTGTGTGTGTGTGCAGACAGCCCTCCCCTGAAACCGTGCAGCCAACCCTGCTGTAGAAAGGGACAAAAAATGTGAAGTTATAGATCTTTGGTTTAACAGGCTATTCAGCTGAAGTCTTCAGAGTATGACACTGATATTTGTGAGCTGCCTCTCCCTGTAAAACAGGTGACCTTCCAAGGTCTATTTTTGTCAGGTAATGACTGTCATTATTTATGCCTTTTGCTTTACATTGCTTCTACTGCAGACGTCGTGCTTGGATTGAGACATTTACACAGCATTTAAACAGCAGTGCTGCGCTGATCACTGTGAATCTGACCAGTATCCATGGAGATGCTGATGGATTGTCAGGTTTCCCACATCCTTGTTCAGAGAAGAGGTGGAAGTGTCGCCCTATCAGAGCGTGCTCCAGCGCCTCCAGCTCCCTCTTGATTGCCTGACATTCTTTATCAACAGTCAAGTAATTCTGTTCCCTTGGCAACAGTTTCCTGCTGATACACTGAATCAGGTATCACCTTGAAAGTTTAAGAGAGTGTGGTTAGCAGCCTCAGTGTTTTCTTTTGCGTGCAGATGCGCCATAATTTTCTGGAGGGAACATTCACCCCAAAAATTAAAGGAAATATTATTGCATTACTGTATATATATTCCCAGTGTTTGAGTTATCTTCTATAGTGATAGAGAAGGAGACAGAGTCTGCCTTCTCCCAAATATAAGGGAACTATATGGTACTATATTGCATATATGGCTTGTGGTGCTTAAAGTGCCACAAAATACATTACAAAACATAGAAAATACACTGTAGGTGAGTTTATAGCCAAGAACATATTAATGGCTTTTTAAATATCACCCTCTCGAGTGCCTAAGTTTCCTTCAAACTTTTCAAACTTTTTAAAGTAGTAGATAGGGCATGAAATTAACACCTGCCCATCTGCCAAATGCGGATGAATTATGCAATAGCCAGGTAACAGTGTCAATCTACGTGCCACGTTGGCTGGTAACCAATGACAATTGAGTGATTCAGAGCGTAACTATCGGTAAGCAGGGTACGCAGTTGCTTACGGGCCTGGACCAATCAGGGGCACGCATCACTGGAAGACATTGATTGACAGTAATTTTAGAATCCCAGCAGTCCCATGTGCAGACACTAACCAATAGGGAGCGAGAACGGGTCAAATTAATTTCCGTGTTTCTCATATGATAACGAGACGTGTGTGACTCGAAAATCTCACATTTACCAACAAAACGTACAGCGAAAGATTTCCTGCCAACTTGTAAACATTTTAACAATGTACACTGTATCGTTTGTTCACTATAAAGTTGCTGAAAGTTGCTGCTGTCGGCTCACTGCAGCGGGGGGGGGGGCTGCTGCGCCCTTCCCCCCGTGACTGACACACACACATAAACACACACAATCACACACGGTGGATGCAGAAAAAACAGCAGATGAGATGTACAGGATGACCTAGATTGAGGACTACATTATTGTAGGTGCAATGATAAATTAAAGTCCAATAAGTACTTTATCAAACCGTATGAATGTGTGTCCCAGGCCAGGATAGGAAATGTTGTCTTCATGCTGGATAATCAAGACGGACCCCCCTACTACAGCACATGATGACGACGCAATGTTCATGAGTAGGCTACCATGAATAGGACAGGATAGGATCATAGACACACAGCAATTCCTGTTTTTCCCCTTTATGAGGCAAAAAAAAGAGGCTGGTAAAAAGTGACAGGTGGTCAAAAAAGTTAACTTCAGGCCCTGCTGGTAGGATCACCAAATCAAAGAGCACCAGAGGGACACTCTCACACACCCAAGCAGCATTCCATGCAGACTGTATTGGGCCAAAAAATACATTTGAAAGACCTGGTTGTGAGAAGTTTTGTGTAGGAACTATTTTCTTTTTACAGAAGTACACCCGGCAACCCTAGATGTAAACATTAATAGCATCCTCCTTGGCTGAGATGCATTAGCTAGCTCTGGTGAGCTAGCAGTATCAGTTAGCTTTAAAATAATCTCCAGTATGCTTCCTTCTGCAGGGTGATACAGTACGGCAAGTGTAGTTAGGTAAAAGAAAATAATTTCTATGAGACATTGCTGTTGTGGTATTTTTATGCCGCTTTGAGCACTACAACCCAACAGAAGACCTCTCTAGGCAACCTCCAACACTAGGCACCCACACCAAAACAATCTAGATTGATGAATAGCACTACGGGTAATGGGAAAATATGTGTTTTCGGAGTGAACTGCCCCTTTAAGCTTTTATTTATTTATTCTTTTCCTGCATTGCCCCAGGGCATGGCATTCTTCCATATATTCCTCTTCACCACCTCTGATTGGTCACTGCAGCGATACAGAGCTTCTAGATAGGGTTTTACTGTAGGGCTATATCAAAGGAAGGTCTCAATCTCAATTACTCTGAAAAAGTATAGGTTATAGTGCAACTGTAATTTAATTTACATTTTATAATATAAAGAACTAAGGCGACTTTGAGATAAGGCTCTCTCAAGTAGCCATTTTTTGCCCCTTTGACCTTTTGGGGAATTAAATTATCCTATTAAGTAGCCGGCTGGCAGTGACATGTATGAGCTCTGAATTAAATGGAACAATATTATATTCACTTTTCAAGCACCTCATCTGCACAGTGTTGGTTTTCTGCAATATGTCATATTACTTCTAGTCTCTTCTCAGGCATATATCATCTGCTGGTTATTGTCTGGCCAGAAAATTGTTTTCTCTTTATTCGCACATAGAAGAAAAAAGATTTTCTGGCGATCATGTGTGTCATTTTCTCATAGTTGTTTGCATATCTGCATCATTTTAGTTGAATTGACTGTTTTTATGGAAAATTTCATCCTGAATTTATTTCAACTCTATCAGACATCAAAAACTGCAATTGGTAGGTTTGTGCATAACATTTGACTTTTCTTGAACATATGATTATGAAAAGAAACAAAAACATGCTACTGTCAATCTGAAGTGTTGCGTTAGAAATCCTTTTAAAGCACGAACCTCGAGGATATTACCCGCTATTTCAGGAATGTGTGTGAATTCATTTTATTGTACAATGTCTGTCAATCATTTTGGCAGATTGGATAATTGAGGAGGTGAAACGTGTCATTTCCTACATGGGCTTCAGTTAGATGCAATAAAAACACAAAATAGTTTGGGTGCAAACATAAAATTGATTCAAGAGATTTTCATGGATAATGTTACACTCAGTGTTGGGGAGTAATGGAATACATGTACCGAGGTTATGTATTCAGAATACAAATTATGAGTAACTGTATTCCATTACAGTTACAATTTAAATAGTTGGTATTTAGAATAGATTGTTGAACTCAGTGGATTACATGACGATACTTCTCTGTTTCACGAGTTTATTCACCATCTAAATAAATTAAAGCGACTCCATGCATTTCCCAGAAGCCTCAATATGAAAACAAAAGAATGAGCTTTTTGCATGATCACTGATAGAGGTAGAGATGGAGCCGGAAAACTACAGAGCCAGGGCAGGAATACGTTTCCAATCTTGGAAATTCAAACAGCATTTCACATTAAAGAAAAAGTAGGGAGAAAAAAATATAACTGTGCAGCCTCTGCATGACAGCAACCAACCTCCTTTCAGGAGCCAAATTACTCCCTTCTCCAACCTGAAGCATCTTAAAGGTCCCATGTCATGAAAATATCATTATATGAGGGTTGTTAACATTAATATGAGTTTCCCGAGCCTGCCTATAGTCCCCCGGTGGCTAGAACTGACGATAAGTGTAAACCGAGCCCTGGGTATCCTGCTCTGCCTTTAAGAAAATGAAAGCTCATAAGGACTAATCGGGAATTTTGCCCCTTATGAGGTCATAAGGTTCCTTCCCCTTTCTCTGCTTTGCCCCCACCCCACCAGAGAATTTGGCCAACCCATGAGAGAGAGACATCACGGCTTTCAAACGAGCAAAGTGGCAGTTGGTCAAGGCCACACCACTAGCCTCCACCTTGCCCCCTCCTATATCCTCCTCAAAAGCTACAGACCCACAGGGATGTGGGGGGGGGATTTGAACATCTGAACTGGCTCTCATGGCCGGGTGATCATCATGGGTGAAAGCCTTTATAACCTTTGGTTATATGCCTGCACTTCAGGCGCACTCATGTGCACAGAGTGAGCAGTAAAAAGTCTGTAGTTACTGTCCAAATATAGGAAATAAGAGGAGACACAGCCATGTTTTTACACTTTGAAAAATGGCTCAAGATAAAGCAGGATGTTTTGTGTTCATTTGCATGAAAATCCATTGCCAAGATAGTAGAGAAAAATATTTATTCTTTGACCAATGATTTACAAAAACTCCTCCTTAAATACAACTGCACATCCTCATCACAAACAATTATAAATGACTACTTTCTTCAACTACGACGACGACAGTCAATTCGGATTGCTTTGATTTTGTGACTGGTAATGGTCTATTGTAGTCAGGTAAATGTTGTTCATACACACGCAGATTTAAGATGCCATTGTAAACTTTTGTAAATGGATGGCTTGTTGCTGATTGAACTGCTTAATAAGCAAATGCCTTTATCTTATTATTTATTATCACTTGATATGATCACTTAATATATATATATATATATATATATATATATATATATATATAAACAACCCGTTTACCATATCATTAGCAGACATAATCCACTTATTTGCCAGATAAATCCATTAATATCTCAAATACATACAATGCAAGCCACCTGGCTATAGTTAGCAAATGAACTAATGGTGTGTGTTTATAGGTGTGCAAAAATCTATTTTGTTCTATGTAATTACTTCCAAATTACATAGTTATTTACATAGTTATTTATATACGCAAATATATACACATATAGTATAAACATACATACAGTACATATACATATATACATACATATACATACACGCACACATACATACATACACATATGTATACACACCCACACATGGTATATATATATATATATATATATATATATATATATATATATATATATATATATATATATATATATATATATACACTACCGGTCAAAAGTTTGGGGTCACTTACAAATTTCCATACCACTTCATTATAGACAGAATACCAGCTGATCTGAGTGGGGGGCTGATCTATAATGCAATAGCTACATTCCCCATTATCAGCAACCATTCATCGAAAGGCAGATTATGTTCACTAATCTGATATCATTTTAAAAAAATAACTAGAAAAACATTGGAGAGCACTTTTGCAGTTATGTAAGCACATAATGTAAACTGAAAACTACTGCGCTGGTTAAAAACAATGCAACTGATCTCAGCTGTTATTCTGTCTATAATGGAGAGCAATGGAAATTTCTAAGTGACCCAAACTTTTGATATATATATATATATATATATATATATATATATATATATATATATATATATATATATATATATATATATATATATATATATATATACCTATGTTTGTTTAGTAAAACATGGGATAGATATAATGCAGCATGGTGGAGATCTATGACACCCTTAGGTCAGTCTGTGAATACAGAGTGGATTATGGTGTCATGCCATGTGAAAAGGTGTAAATGCAAGTGGGAGCTGGGTCACTGTGAGGGCCAGCGTGAGCAAATGCCCTTCAAGCGCTTGAAAATATGATTCCCACTCTAGGGGGATTTGTCAAGGCAGCATTGATTGGGGTTGTGTTTGGAAGGCTGACATGCACAACATGCTGAAACAAGCATCTTTTCAGGCCAGAGCAGCAATACCAATATTTCATCCTGATCTTTTTCCAATAGGGGCCGCAACCACAAACATGGACACACCTGATTTACTGCTGCTTAAAAATGTAATTATATGTCTTATGACAAATACAATCTCTCATATGATTATTTGCTGAGTATGTTATGGATAAAAATCCCTTCATAGACTAGAATTTTCATCTTCCCTCTTTTTCTATCAAAGATGTCACATTGATTAGTGTGGGTGTAATCAGCAGTTTTGGCAGCGTGATTAGTACAGTGAAACCTCAATGTTTTTCTGCAACGCTGTCTTCATTGTTTCAATGTACCATAGAGGAGATTGCATAGACAATAAAAAGTCTGCGCACAGAGATTATAATGTTATAATGATGCAGTTTAGTTTATCAAATAATGTCACTGTGGGATTTTCACAGTTACAGCCATGGTGGAGCCGAGAAAGACAGTGCTCCATGCCAAGTGATTCCTCGTGAACCCTGCTGTATTTCTTGTGTAGTCCAATGTCCAAAGTGAGGTGCACACACATTTTGGTATGAAAACTTGCTTACGACAGGTTAGTTGTTAATGACTACATGCAAACAACCAATACAAATGAGGAGAATTAAAGTATTATTTTAAGTATTTTCTTGACATGGTAAAAGTCAAATGAAGACCTAGGGCCTCATGTGTAAACGTTGCACACGCTGGTTTTCACGGACAGTAAATGGCATTACATCAGTGAGCTCAAACTTCTTAATGTGTGTGATTTGGACTGACACTGAGATGCATGTTGCTCTGTATCTGGTGTGGTGCTGCCACTTTTGGCTTGATTTCCACTTCGACATTGGACTTTTTTTTTATTTTGGCCATGGTTTGGTGCATTCACTGCCATTTGCCACTCTGGGCATTTTCCTTTATTGCTTATCCGAGATGACAAACCTAATTCACATTATTTTCTTGCCTCCACCTCAACGATCAGCACCTCCAACGTCACAAGAAGTTTTTTTTTCCGTCTGCAGCTGGAAAACCTGTTGTGATTGGACAAAGAATGACGTCTGGGCCAAATTTATAGTTATTTTCATATTAATATATGGGAGGAGGCAAGGCGGGGTTGGTGACTCGTTCACATGCGATCAATTTCCCGTTGATTGTGATGTATAAAGGAAAGGTGCGCAATACACCCTGTTTTATACATGTGAACATTTCTGTGGGTAGGTACTTTTCAAATTTTGGCAGTATGCCATTTTATTTTATACACAAAGCTCTCTGTGTTTGCTTTGAGGAAGACAATATTGCTGTCTTCAAGAGCCACACAAAAATATTAGATTTAAGTAATATATATATTGTAAAATATATGTGACCATAGCCTTGTACAGTTTATTTGTGGAAGGCAAATATTTCATTACTTTCTCGTCTATTCAGATAATGCTAGATGCTGTTAAGTTTGTGATGTATACAAGGTAGGCCTGCACAATTCGGGGAAAAAAATGAATCACGATTTTTTAGCTTAGAATTGATATTGCGATTCTCAGTCATGATTTTTTTCTCACAAAGTGTAATGTTTATTGTACACATGAACCATGACAAGACAAAACAACTTCCCAGCACCAAACATAATTATCTTTTGGCACCATGGCTCATCACCACAAGCCTGTAAACACAGAGGCTTCGATGGAGAGAAGGGAGAGCACTGCAGAGCTTGAGAGTGCTTTAAAACCTATT
The DNA here is from genome assembly GCA_013375575.1 of Percina caprodes. Classification (NCBI taxonomy): domain Eukaryota; kingdom Metazoa; phylum Chordata; class Actinopteri; order Perciformes; family Percidae; genus Percina; species Percina caprodes. The sequence goes on from JABXJD010000046.1 coordinate 3,125,653, forward strand.
TTATACAGTCCATGTTAAAAACTCAGTAGTGTTGGAAAAGTGGTCGGCTCATAAAATTAAATGAGAATCAAAGTCATTAAAACAAAAATCAAGAAAAAAATAAATAAAAGTTTTTTAAAAATTACAGGGTGAATGGAAATCTAGATTTCATTTATCGTGCAGGCCTAATACAAGGTAAGTATGTTTTCAAATAATCTTTCTCTGATGGAGAGTTGACTCCTTATAATGGAAAACGCATTGCAATGTCACCATGATCTAGTTATACACAGGCTTTAGTGGCATTCACAGATTGTATTCACATTCCTATTCTTAGACCCAATGAATTGAAATGAATGAGAAAGGCAATTTAATAGGAATATGTGGACAATTAAATTAAATGGCACTAATTGCTGCAATCATCAGTTCACTATTCATTTCTTAGACAGCACCATGGCCGGGAATATATTCCTCATCTGTTAAGGGTCCAATTGCAGCATCAAATTTCCATTAGCAATGTCTCTGAGCCACAAAATCAGCATTTTCCAAGCCAACTGTTTGCTTTTCTTTCTATGTGCAGCCTCCCTGCTTTTTGCTATGTCTGCTAAATATGAAGTTACACTATCTACGCTACACTATCCAGGGTTTCTCTCAGGAAATGGTTTAGCCAAAATGGTAAGCCACCCAGATCCTGTAGCATCACATTTGATGATCAGTTTAATTAGGAGATGCCATCCCAAACAATAGTAAATTTTTTCCTGGATGTCAATGTTTTATTTTTTAAAAGGCTTTTTATTCTTATGATGTTATTATAAGTGTTTTTTGTTTCAGTCAAGGTGGCCCACCTCTGTTATAAATCTCTGCAGAAAATCCTGCCATCAACACTGGCTGGAGCTATCATGTTTGCATATCTTGCTTATATCGTGCTTACATTGCCACCTCCACCCTTAAGCTATTAGACATCAGTTACTGTTGTGCAATTTGATTCATCACTTAGGATAAGATCACATCTCATGTCTGTGAGTTAAATTAAAAGGTCAGATTAGTCATCACTGACATCTGGACACATAAGTGTATCTTTACTTTATGCATAAGGCCTTTCCATTTCAGTTGCAGATATATTTACTGGCCTAAATTGAGGTAAAAAGAACAAGCATCATACCAGACTAGAGCCTGACTGATAAAGGATTTTTAAGGCCAATACCAATATGAATATTTGATTATATAAAAATCCGATATGCAGATATATATCGGCCGATATACTGTATATTAAAAAAAAATCCAGAAACGCATTACAAAACATAAACAGATTTCCCTAACATTAGTTATTTGTAGTTATTTATGAGTTCTCACTAAAATAATAAGATAATAATTTGTTTTATTGTCACAACAGAACAGAGGAACAACAAAATATATTAAAGTTCTGATAAATAAAATTTAAAAACTTTAAAGATATGAAACTTAAAGTCCTTTGAACAAAAACACATAAAATCAGTGTTGCCAACAGGGACGTTGTAGAGCGTCCTCTGGTGGACAGACTATGCAACGGCATCACTAACGGGGACGTTGTAGAGCGTCCTCTGGTGGACAGACTATGCAACGACATCACTAACAGGGGCGTTGTAGAGTGTCCTCTGGTGGACAGACTATGCAATGCCATCACTAACGGGGACGTTGTAGAGCGTCCTCTGGTGGACAGACTATGCAACGCCATCACTAACGGGGACATTGTAGAGCATCCTTTGGTGGACAGACTATGCAACGCCATCACTAACGGGGACATTGTAGAGCGTCCCTGGTGGACAGACTATGCAACGCCATCACTAACGGGGACGTTGTAGAGCGTCCCTGGTGGACAGACTATGCAACGCCATCACTAACGGGGACGTTGTAGAGCATCCTTTGGTGGACAGACTATGCAACGCCATCACTAACGGGGACGTTGTAGAGCGTCCCTTGGTGGACAGACTATGCAACGCCATCACTAACGGGGACGTTGTAGAGCGTCCTCTGGTGGACAGACTATGCAACGCCATCACTAACGGGGACGTTGTAGAGCGTCCTCTGGTGGACAGACTATGCAACGCCAACACTAACGGGGACGTTTTAGAGCGTCCTCTGGTGGACAGACTATGCAACGCCAACACTAACGGGGACGTTGTAGAGCGTCCTCTGTTGGACAGACTATGCAACGGCATCACTAACAGGGACGTTGTAGAGCGTCACACACACCTAAACCACGGCAGTAGCTGCCGATAGCTCTTCACAGTAGCTGATGGCCGGGTCACGGTGGCTTGGAAAAACTGGATTTTGATGTGATCTTATGATACTGCGATCCCAGCTGCCGTGCAAAGTAACATTACTACTGAAACAACCTGCAAACTAACTTTTTTGTGATGAAATATCCCCCGTGTTGTCTTCCCGTCAAAATTGAAAATCAACACTTTTGTTGAGGCTTTTAAAAAGTTAAGTTTTTCTTACGGTTTTGTCCCTTTTTTCAACACTTTTGACACTTTTTTTCAATATTTGTCTTTTTTTTTAACGTTTTCAACCCTACGTAACACTAACTTATTAACTTTAGTTTTACAGTTATTTTTGGAATTTATGGTCAATAAACCTCATTTATAGGAAATTATACCTAATGTTTGAGTTAGAAAAGCAGAAATTAGGAATTATTGAGACTAAAATTAAAGGAATGGATGTTGATGGATAATCACAGACTGGAATATGTCAACTTTTACTCAATACTATTTCAAAAACACTTCAATTTGGTTTTCAAATGCTATAAAATTGAATAAGACACCCCAAAGTTAATGAAAGTAGAGATTTGTACTTGCCAAAGAGCGTTGTGTGGAATCAATCATGTTATTTTGTGGAATTAAAAAGAACATTGATATAGGATAACATGAGGGTTAAGAAACAATACACTGGGACATAGGAACGCATCCCAGGACCAAAGAGAAAATAAAAAAATTCACAGAGGAAAGACGGGGAGGGGGGGGGGAGACCTAACAATAACACAACAGACCTAACCTGCAAACAAACTCATTCATCTGAGATGATAAAAAATTGTCGACCCCTACATATTTTCGTTAACCATACAGTTTATACTAATGTAGCTCTCCCTTTGATATCATTGGGTGTGTCATAAAAAGAAATAATAGGAATATAAATCTGAATAGTAAATCTTTAAAAGTAAATATTTAAAATGCGGATTAGCCAAAAACACAAGGTGACAACATGCGTGTGGTGAGACACATGTTGCAAACATGGAAGGTAGATTCCCATTGTAAACTCCAGGAAATACAGACAGCCAATGAGGAGAAGTTCAGCAATCTGGAGAGCGACCGACAAACAGCTCGCCGCAGCCAAGTGTGTTAACTTAATGAAATTCACCTGGTAGTGGTGAGGGCAGCCTGACCCCCTCTTGGATGAATCAAGTGCCTCTGCTTTTGCAGAGAAAATGAGGTTAGCATTCTCCTTTATTCCTAGTTTTTACTTTACCGACACGGTATGCAATTAAAATTACACTGAATGTTTTTTTTTTTTTTGTACTTTCATTTATCATTCATTTGATTTGGTTATTTCTTTTTTTTCATTCCTAAAATATAAATGAAATACTTTGCAAGGGCGTCATGGTTCACCGGTCCTGTGGATTGCAGCTTTGAGTCCAACAGCACATCCTGTCTGTTATCACCGCAGACATTAATCCCCTGAATTTCAGGGTCTCAAACCTCGCCTTGGGCAAATGAAAGAATAGATGATAAGGATGTCCTGAGAGAATCCGGCTTACTCAGAGTGCTGCTTCCCTAGCTGCGATTTTAACTTTACATAATCAAATGTAGGCCTCATTTGACTAGGAAAAAGTGTTTTTTTCTGTTTGGGCTACCCCTGAACTTCAATAAATCAATCAATCAATATTATTTGTCACATAAAATCATACGAGGTACAATTTCAGTGAAATGTTATCCCATCAGCTCCTTTGACTTTAGCATCATTCATCATAAAGCAGAATGAGGCCGCCAGAAAAAAAGAGTCATCCTCTTAAATGGCACCGGCACTCGAGGACCCAGCCATGTCTCGGTGATAGGACGCCACAGCTCTCAACATCCTGCTGGAAACCAACTTCAACTCCCCCACGCTTGCCTCGGTGCCCCCTCTGATTTAAAGATGGAGATGGACGCAGACATAATGGTCTTGCTTGTCCGAACAGTTGGGATCGCAGCCATTGATCAAAACCTATATCTCCCCAGTCAGTCTACTATAGCCTGCAGATGAAAAACAGTCTCTGGTTCTAAAATGTCAGGATTTGCTGTTTTTTTTTTTTTTTTTATAGCGATGCCAATTAAATATATTTTGGTTTCGGTCTGTTGAATTGACAAAACAAGCAATTTGAAGATTGTAAGGGGGCATTTTTGAAATTTTGAAAACGATTATTCACAACAAAATAACCAGAAAACTACATACTATATCTCTGCTTCACCAAATTTAGTTTATTATGTCCAGACTTTCTCCTAATTTTTGCCATATGGTAAATTACGAGAAAATGTGACCTCTTTAAGCTGACAAAAATAAAGAAAAAAACGTTTTGGTAGAACTGGTTAGAAAAGCTTAGGTATCACTGGACTAAATGTTTAGTCAATTATTTAAAAAAATAACTGATATTAAGCAGCTCTTATTTTCTCGATGTAATATATTTCTATCATGACTCGAGTTTCAACACATTTGAGCAGTGTTGGCCAGCTCTCATCTTACTGTACAGTAATCCACATCGCTGTCTGCATGTCAAGATCTTGCAGCTGATAACAGCTAGATGTCACATGCATGAAGAGGGTAGTCCTGTGGGGAGTCTTATGACAGCAAAGTACTTCCTTGAGTGTTTTGATCAGTTCACTGCCCACGCAAAGTAAGATTCTGAGAAACTGCACTACATTTCCTGGCAGATAAATAGACTAGCTCAGAGTAGCAAATTGATACACTAGCAGTCCCAAACAGTGATGTGATGTTAGTAGCCAGAAACAATGTAATGTGACTTCAGTGAATTGCACATAACGTAGTCATGTTGACCAGTTTGGTCTGTCTGAGAGTGAGGATAAGAAAGGAGCAGCTTTTTAACAGAGAAGTATATTGCTTTCTTCTCTGGATACCTATTGCTGTTGCTGTAGAGACAGTGGAGTTTCATGCCAAACTAATAAAAACAACATCAGGTGTCTAACGCAGCTCACAGCAGTCAGAATCACAGTGTTGTGGGGGGGAAATGAAATCATAAATGTTAGAGCTATATATAACTTTAATCATGGGCGTGAATTAACCATTGCAGACCAGTTTGTTTGTCTTTGCTCTCCAGGGATGACGCCATTACTACGGTTCACCACATTTTCACTGAAGTAAAAAGCACAGATGTTTGGGTTAATCACCGTCGGCAACCGTCGACTCAAACATTAGCCCATGTGAATGTGAAAGTTATTCCGTCCCAAAATACTAGTGTGAAATTAATTAGGATATACGCTTTCACTTTTCACTTTTGTCTCACCTCCACAGTCTGAAGGTGAATGCGATGTGTGGTAAACGTCATCCAGCATTACTTGCTAGCTTGTGATAAATCATCAAACTTGCAATCCATGACTTCTTGAATTGTGTAACACGTGAATTTTTAAGTGCAATTTTGGCAAGGAAAAAAATATGCAGTGGAGGGTATCCAGCTGGAAGGACATACAGTATCTGCACCACAGCAGTCAGGTTAAAAATTGACTATTATTTCAATGGCATTTGTGATAATGTAACAGGTTCTACGGGATCTCCTGAACATATTGGTGGATGGTCAAAAGCGGCTTAAATGTGAAATCCCCCACACAATACATTGCAGAGTGATTTACAAGCGAGTTGGCACTGCAATAATGGCAGCTTGTTTACTTCTGCCTACAGGCTTTTGGGCAAGAAAATTTCAATAATCGTACTGCGTCTCCATATGATGTCACTTCCTGTGATTGTAGAGGTTTGGTCTAGGATTTCTGGGCTATGACTACATCAACCTCCTCTCTCCGTGTATAAAATTACAAGTAATGGACACTGGTCTTTGTCTCAGAATCAGAGAGAATGACCAGAACGTGGCCATTTGCCAGCGATCTTAAGCTCCACACAAAATCAATTTGACAAGCATAAAATACATTATGACACAAGAACATAACACCATAAAACAATCTTGGCCCACAGCGGCTGTGTGATCACCAGCATCACAATTTCTACCAATAATACACTGCTCATATCAAAACAGTTATTTATCATTTCTCTTAATAATTTACCAGAAAATTATTGATGGCCATTTTTAAAAAAGGAGGATTTCTCAGTGGTCTGTCATACAGTCCATGGATGAATGTATTGTCAGGTAAAAGCATTGTAGCCTCTTCTGTCCCATGATGCTTCCTGAAATAAGTCTAATTTCTTTTGTCTGTCGATGGTAGATATTGCGGTCAGTGAGGGGAAACAACAAAGGCTTTGTTATTGAGTTCCAGCTTTTTTTTTTGTTTTCCACGAGTTGTGGGGTGAATGTCTGTAAAAGCAGATGGGTGCACAATGTCAAATCCCCTGAAAGGAGACTCTTCTGCCCCCAAGTGTGCGCTCTGTAAGCCCTGCTCTTTTTATCACCAGCAGTACTCTCTTTTGCATTTTTAAATTAGTTTTTCTTTAAATTTGTATCCCAGCTGTCGGCCCCCAGAACCATCCCAACTTTTCGCCCTACAGGAGGCAACACCAGACTGTCAAGCCCGCAGGCTCTCACTGTGAATCTGTAAAGCATTTACTTGCACACCAGTTTCCTCTCTCTAACCTTCCACTTAGAGCTGAAGGACCGGCCCTCCCACTGCAGCTCACACAGGAGCAACATGCAACCAGCTCCCACGCACACTGTACACTTATCAAATTTCTCCCTGGAAATGTTAATCCTGTGTAATTGTATTGATAGAGACTAATTAGAAAGTTAAATCAAACAGAGCTTAATAATATATATTTTGTTCATCTATTATAAGCCTGTAGATTTTTCTGCTGTACCACCCAGTGTTGCCCACACCCGTTTGTTTCTAATTGAATATCACATTTCATTTCATTTAGTCAAAGAGGGTAACACTTGCTCATGACTGCTTCATTTTTAAAGTTCTTGTTTTATTTCACAGTGAGGCCTGCAGGGTCAGAGCTTAATTTCTTGCTCAAGGAGACTTCAGCAAGGCAGATGCTCACCAGCTTTGAAAAATTTGAAGGACAAGCTTCTCTGTATTACCCTGCTGCCCACGAGGCACATGTGTCACACATTGGCTACAATTACTGTACATGGGCATGATTTCAAATGCAAGTTTTCCCTGACTCACAATAAACTGTCAGGGACGATTACCACAGTGTCGTGTATCAGTTAAAAGTTGGCCGCCTAGACCTCACGTTCCCTGGCAGGTTCCTGATGTCAATTTGTGAAAAACTCCGGCAGGTCTGGAAGTGGGGGAGAGGGGACACGCTGAATGGATGCTAGAGTGGACTTCAGCGTGAGGTCGCCAAATCTGTTAACAGTCCGGGCACTTGGTTCGCTGCAGTGTCATAGCTCTGCACCCACAACTGCAATTTTATTTCCCAGTGGCCTCAATTTGTCAAAAGGGAGTCTGTGCGTGTCAGGACTTCCCCTCATCACCAGGGACAGTGTAGTTGTGAGAGGGAGAGGCCTAAACAGCTGCAGTGAAACTGTTCTGATGCTAACAGCCTTCTACTTAAGACAGAATAATCACTGTAAAACAACTGCGTTTCCTCTGCCCCTCGTTCGCTCCCACTCTCTACATTGCTTCAGGGGGTCGGTGTGTCATGCCCAGCAAAATAGAAAACAGCATTTGTCTGGTAAACAAGCTGGCTAAGCTGTCGCCTCAGTTCACCCACATTTTTTTCCCCATAGATGATGAGATTCAGATGCTTTATGCACACAATCATTTAATCAAAAGAAGCTTTAATGTTAATTTCATGTAACAGCAATCGCTGTGTTTGTATACGCATTATAATGAAACGGAGCACGGTGGAGGGGCTGACACTACTCATTTCGCTTGAATGGAGATAGGAATCTTTCATCTTTGATGGATATGAAATTCCAAACACAAAACAAACGCTCAGGCTCAGCAAGCTCACTTTAATCTGTTGCTTGTTTTCTGCATCTCTTGAAAGGCTTTAAATGGCTTCCCTTTGATGGACTAAGGTGCTCATCTGTGATTTAAGAGGTGATAGAAAGAGATAATATGATTACAATTTAAAAAGTGGAGCATTATAAGAAACATGATAGGAATTATAATATTCTGTGTTGGGTTTAATGGTTTTGAGAATTGCTATCATTTTAGTTCACTTGTTCAAACTCCTCAAACAACTCATGACTTCGCATAACGGGTTAATTTTATGGCCGAAATAACTACAACGGCCAAAAGTGCTGCAAATGTATCTCAAAGGTCGATCAAAGACCACCTACTTTCTCCCAAAAAGAACACTTCTACTTTTAAATAATCGAAAAATCTTTGGAATTAATTGAAAATTGTCAGAAAACATTATCCCAATATTATCTCACACTAGAGAGTGGGGGAATCTGACTCGAGTCGCCCATTTAAGGACTCAAGAGTTGCTTGACTTAGATAAATGAGTTGACTTGACTTGGTATATGTAAGACATTATCATATACATACATGTAAGATATTGACATGGTATATTAGACATGAGACCTGACACAAATTATTTGAAAGGATTTGACTTTTTATTAATGTAATTAACAGGCCGTATGCCTTTTTTCAAGGTATTGAGAAGTTCCATTTTGTTTTTGGAAAGTGCTATACTCCCCACCCTGCCAAGTTGCTAGGCAATCATTCGGAGCGTGGCAGACCAGTGGAGGCAAACGTTGGAGGCAGCCGTCATGGAAGGGATCGTGCCCTAAATAGTGAAACTTGGATTTAAGGAGGTTGTAGTTGAGCTCGTTGTAAAAAAGAACAGCAGGGTGCAAGGATTGCAACTCCAGAATTATGGACACTAGAACCACAACATCCAACTTCAACCGTTATTTCACGCAACACAAAGAAAGGTACGTGTATGTGTCTGGCAATGTGTATGACTTGACTTGCTTGACAACAGTGACTTGAGACTTGCTTGTATGACTTACTCCCACCTCTGTCTCGCACACATACACACAATCACAAAGGCAAAATGTTCATTGCAACTATTTAGTCTAATTCAAGTGGCCACATTTTCTCAGCACCATTGTGCCTTTTGTTACATTTTTAATAGATGATTATGAGATTAAAAGTTATTCAATACCTGAATAGATTAAAAGTTATTCAATACCTGAATAGATTTCCTGCTTAGAGGGGAGTCAGCTGTGATTAGACTATTTATGCAACTTCAACCAGCGCTTTGTTTTTATAATTGTGTGAATACTTTTTCAAAAAATAACCTTTGAATGCTTGTTAAAAACATTGTCCAATTAATGCATTGCATGCAACACAGCTGGTTAAGTGTACTCTGGAAATCAAGAGTTCTCGCAAGAGCACAATTTGAATTTGCTCAGCGAGTTACTCGCATCGAGTAATGCTGCTCATTATCTATGCCCTTGTAGCCGAGCTGCACCAATCAGATCGGTGTATCTGATGTAGGCGGGGCCAGAGGCGAGCTAAACAAATGACAGTTTAATCTACCAGTCAGCGTACTAAGCATACAGGGCTTTGGATACGTCACCCTGTGTGTTGTTGTGATTGGTCGTTATCCAATCGCGTGTAGTGATATTTTCAAATGCACGCTTGGTGCCACCCCTCGAGAATGGCCGACTTTCATTACTCAATGCCAAAACCTTTAATCTTTTGGATTTAAGTCTGGATTTCCAGGCTAGGTTAAATGTGCATCATCACTGTATTCATTTAAGACTTCTTTTTACCATGTTATTCGTCACAGTAAAAATGTCTTTCATTCAAGAAGTTAATAAAAAACAGCTTTTTCACCTACCCTGTGCTTCTTTTTGCCTGCATGCTTTGCTAACATAAATCAGTCAACGGAAACTGCAGACACTCCAAAACCTGAATCTCAGGTCATCTCAAACAGCAGGTGTCAAATCTGTGATGAACATTAATCGTGTAATCCCATGGCCAGCCACTGTAAACATAATTCTGCACAACACCTGCACATACACCCATACACTGTTGAAAAGACAAAGGCAGATACACACACCTCTTACCTCCTGTCAAATCGGTTTACAGCTTCATAAAAAAGGTGCAAATAAGCAATGATGCCAGCAACAAGAGCTGTAAAAACCGACAGCTGTGTTGATATCCCCATCAAGGGGAAAAGAGATGACTCCGCTGTAGATTTGACACTCTTCTCTTTGCACAACATATTAGCCAAATTATCCACTTGATAATGCTGCAGGTAATCGGTGCAGACAGGATCATATGGTCACCCATTTCAGATGTTGTCTGCTGGGATCACCATCAATGTATTGCCTCCACAAAACAAAACAGCTTTCAGTATAAGAATTGTGTAATGCAACAAGGAACTGATTCAATTTTGTTTGATGGGCAAAAAGCAACATGTTGTGCCTGCATTTCCTCTAGACACCAGAGTCATTTTTGCTTTGTGAAATCCAATCTTTTTCTCATTACAGAGGCAGTGTTTAAAAGGCACAATGTTACATATCCATGGGATAATGTTGGGCTTATATTTGAATATAAGCCATTCTTTGATATTTGCTTTCCGAGATAAAAAAACTAAAGACTAACTTTTTGGATTCCAAGCTGCACAGTCTCAGTGTAATGTTTTCTTGGGTTGAATGAGTTAAAGGCCTTGGATTCCTTTGTTATCATAAGGTATAATAAAGTTCAGCATTTAAATGGTTTAGAGGAATATTGGAAGTTCTTCCAACTTTTTTTGATCAAAGATGTTATACAGTGGTGCTCAAAAGTTTACATACACATGCTTAAGTTGACTAAAAAGAGGAATAAAAAAATCATGTTTTGGAAATTTATTTTAATACCTAAATTAAAAAATGAGGTAAAATCCAACCTTTAAGGACACCAATTTTCTTTGTGAATGAATAACGTATTGTAAATAAATAAATGTTCTTATTTAAAATACAGGGTCATAAGTATACATACCCTATGTTAAATTCCCATAGAGGCAGGCAGATTTTTATTAAAGGCCAGTTATTTCCTGGATTCAGGATATTATGCATCCTGATAAAGTTCCCTTGGCCTTTAGAATTAAAATAGCCCCACATCATCACATACTCTTCACCATGCTTAGAGATAGGCATGGTTTTATTTCAGTTAGACTAATACCTGGTTTGATTTGCATTGAGAGATGATTTTATAGAAAGTATCCCATGCCTATCTCTAAGCATGGTGAAGAGTATGTGATGATGTGGGGCTATTTTAATTCTAAAGGCCAAGGAACTTTATCAGGATGCATAATATCCTGAATCAGAAATAACTGGCCTTTAATAATAAAATCTGCCTGCTATGGAATTTAACATAGGGTATGTATACTTATGACCTGTATTTTAAATAAGAACATATTTATTTACAATACGTTATTCATTCACAAAGAAATTGGATTTACCTCATTTTTAATTTAGGTATTAAATAAATTTCCAAAACATGATTTTTTTATTCCTCTTTTTAGTCAACTTAAGCGTGTGTATGTAAACTTTTGAGCACCACTGTATGTCTAGATTTGAGAGACACACTCATGTCTCATGCTGAACAGAGATGGAGGAAACCTTTGCAATAAAAAGAGCCCTCCATTCCTCCCAAAATAGAAGATTTGTGGTTGCTGCAGATTAAGGTGTCACCCACTGAAAACAGCCCTCTCAATTTTGTTTCCATGGTGGCCCTGTGTCTCCTGATAGAAACGATTTAGAGCCACTTTTGTTAACATCACATTTATTTATCCGTTGACCTTACTTCCAGCAAAGAGGACTTCTTGAGAGTAACTTTTGCTCTTCTCGATGCTACACTACATCATCCATTAAATGCAATCTAGGATAGTAAATGCTTAGTGCAGACATCGCATCAACCCTAAACCTGAAATGAAACCCATATGGCCATCTCAGTGTCAATACTGACTCCAGCATTGAATTGCAAACACATCTTTATTTGTATTTATTTATTTTTTTAACAATTCCAAACAGCACATAGCTTTTAGGTCATTTCACTCTGAATGCAAAATTAAATGACAGAATTCATGAAGCACTTTGCTTTGATCTTGTTGTGTTGTCCTCATTTTACAGGAAACACCTGCCTCAAACACATTTAGGGAGATTAGGAGTGAGCTTGTTATCTTTCCACTCCACGTTTGTGTCTTTTACAGGACTGGAATTTCAATGCAGGACCAGACCCTGTGAAACAGCTTCCACAACCAGCAGAACACAGACGGCGTTCATTTGTTGCTGAGATGTTGTTCAGCTACATCAAGGACCCTTTGATATTAATAAAATCCTAGCGGTGCTGTTGTGATGAGGTAAAGCAATGCTGAATCTTTAAAAACCAACAGGTCAGCAGCAGTTGCAGCGCAATTAAAAAGCTCAATGGTGTTCAACCCTGACAGGAACCAATAAAAACAACCCCAACCGGATGCGCTAACATGTATTTTCTAGGCAAGGACACTGATTTCCATGTAATACCATCAAGTGAAAATTCAGCTCCATTTTTTGATTCTAGCATTCTTGCTTTAAATAACTCTAATAACAATGAACAAGCATCACCATTGTCATATCCAGAGATTCCTTGAATGCTCAAGATATAGATAAGAGACAGGCCTGGGAAAACCATGGAAAACTTCCGGCAAATTCAAGCGCCCATTTAAGCCCATTTCCAATTTTTCCAAATCGAGGCTAATCACAACCGTTGAGGAGGGTGTTACACGATGACGATAGCCCTGATTGGTTTTAGGTCTATCCAATTGCACCCAGAGGCATTTGAGCAGCGTCCGTTGGTGACGCCCCTTTGGAAATGGGTTGTGAATGATCCTTCCCCTGAGAAGCGTCTGCTGTCAACTAGGATAGATAGAGATACTTTTCCATTGGAAAAAAGCATAAGTCCCTCACAATCATTACGTATGCACTGAATACATACTTGCAGCTCGCAACATTGTCTTATTGATGTGCAGAATATACACAGGTATGCGAAAAATCCAAACCCAAATTTCAGCAAGATGGATTGTGATCACATCATCAGGGAAAGGCCATGGTTGAGATTGATTGTGCAGCCCACATTGTGGAAAACCACTGTTTGCTCTGAAAATAATACATCTAAGGCTGTGTACATTTGCTCCAGGCTAGTGTGTGTCAGCCAACAATCTTTAAAAGCAAATGGTGATGTTTTATGGTGATAGATCGACAGTAATGTAGTTAAACTCTCTGCCAAACTTGCTGATCTACAAAGCACACTGCCTGTATGTTAATGTTGTTTGTTATTTGCCATTATCGTCCTGTAAAATAAACGTGCACACATAAGCACACAGACACAAACACGCGTGCACATGTCCCACCGTCACCATGCAGAGTGTAGGCAACTTGAAAAATAAAAAGGACAAAGTACAAGGACATAAACACTCATCTATCTCATTTCTGCAGCCTGTCAGTCAGTCTTATCTGTCCCTTCCCACTACAACGGTGTTAATGATATCTCACTGGACCCTGCCAATGGTTAGAGCGCATCAGCCGAACTAGGCCCACGCTTTGTAGCTCTCATTTGATTTTCAATGCTGATAGTGGATGCGGCAATTTATGCCAGTGCTCATTCAAGTAGATGGAGATCAAAGAAGCTCGTCCTACCCCTCCTTTCACTCCCATCTCTGGTTTCATCAGATCTGCATCAGGACTCCTTACAGATGCTTCCTGATTCACCCACTGAATCACTAGAGTCAAAGTCCATTCCTGCAGAGTGTGTACTGAAAATGTCAAGTTTCACAGAAGGGTTTGAGAGTTTGATTTGCATGTATTTACATGTTTATCAAGCATGGCAAAATGAGTTCTTCATATCTTCCCTGATCAGACCTGATTGTATTAGCAGAAAAATGCAGTGTGACATGTTATTTCCTCCTTCACAACTACAAAACACACTGAGCACCATTTTCAGGTGTTGCTGCACTATGTGAATGATTGCATCACTTTACAGACAAAATCCATCCACAGTGCAACCAGGGACAAGGTTATCTTGACTTAAATATCAGTATAAGTCATCACCAAATGCATTATAAATCCCAAAAAGGAAAAAGAAAAGATTAATAAATCAGTTTGTGTCTTCAGTTATGGGTCGCAGGTAGCTAAGAGTGTGTCCACTCCAAAACACTGAAGTACGCTATTGTATCTTTCCATTTGTGTGAATCCATGTCCCAGAAATGCTCTGGGGAGTTTATTCCCCAGAGCATTTCTGTGAAGTGTCTTGAGATAACTCTTGTTATGAATTGATACTATAAATTAAATTAAATTGAATTATTCAACAATCAGAATAGCCCAATTTGCACACGCACTGCAACCCTGACTTTATCTAGACATTACCTGGAGGAGTTGTATGTGAGAATGCAACTCTCCAAATCAGTTGGACCAGACATCAAATGGGCTGCAACCGTGTTATCTCTAGAGTTGATATTACGATATCAATTATGAATATTGCGATATTGATTTAGATATTTTTTTAACATAGGTAAAATTACAAAAGTTACAGGAAAACATATCAAAACATAACAAACAAATTAAATTATCTTACTACACAAGGTTTATTTCAGCTGACGGTCATATTTGACTGGTCCAACATGAATAAATAAATAAATAAATAAATAAATAACAATCATGTCTACAGAACAGGACATGTTGTACTGGTTGGACAGTATAAAATAAATAAAGAGGACAGGACATGTTGTACTGGTTGGACAGTATAAAATAAAGAGGACAGGACATGTTGTACTGGTTGGACAGTATAAAATAAATAAAGAGGACAGGACATGTTGTACTGGTTGGACAGTATAGAATAAATAAAGAGGACAGGACATGTTGTACCGGTTGGACAGTATAAAATAAATAAAGAGGACAGGACATGTTGTACTGGTTGGACAGTATAAAATAAATAAAGAGGACAGGACATGTTGTACTGGTTGGACAGTATCAAATAAATAAAGAGGACAGGACATGTTGTACTGGTTGGACAGTATACAATAAATAAAGAGGACAGGACATGTTGTACTGGTTGGACAGTATTGTCTCTATCTTATTTCTTCATTTACACCGTTAACCTCAAAATACACACACATGTGGTACGCTCCATAGGATTTGTCACGTAGTAGACTCCCGTCCACACTTACGTGCACTAATATGTGCAAGTGGCACGGTAACTGGCCAATGAAACAGGATCATTATAGCGTTTCAAGCAAGCTCTAAATAAACAGAACTAAGCCACACAGCCAACGGACGGGACGCAGTTCTCCACAAAATAAACAAAATATTGCATACTTATCGTGACACTTTCGATTTATTGTGATAACGATATTGAAACGATATATCTTTCACCCCTGGTCATCTTCCTAGTACACAATCTGTGTGTTAAAGGTTGCAAGTCTCATTGATCTTTAGGCAGTTTAGCATTTGGGGAACGACCCATGAAGTTAAATACAGTATGTTTTGAGGGCAGAGGAACTAATATTCCTCAAGGAAAAGAAAAAATGAAAGAAAGAGAAAAACATTTGTGTAGCAGACGTATTTTCCCTTTACAATCATATTATTCAGATGACGCCGCCTCAGTTTTCATCTTGTGACCCCAACCACCACATTGAAAGCCACTGTTCTACACCCTACATCCTATATGTTCTAAATCATCTATATGCAACTGCTGTCCTGTCAGATTGATTAACACATGACACAGAAGTTATTATATTTTTGGGCCTGTTTTCTCCGTGAGAGAAGTGAGTTGCTGCTCCCCCATGACAAACCTGATTACCTCCCTGAAGAAAGGAAATAAGACACAACAAAAAGCAGCAAGCACTTTGCGTCCATGACACCAGGTAACACAAACAGGACAATTAACTAGTTGACTAATTTAATATAAAGGGTACTCTTTTTTTGTATGGCGATAACACTGAAAAAAACAATGTTCTTACACTTTTAATATGATTATTTTATGCAACCAAAGAACAAACGGTCATCTATAACAGCATTCATAGAGGTTTTATTAAACCCACATTCACATTAACAAAGATGCTCAAAAGGAATGTTCAACATTTGGCTAATTACTGAAAGCAATGCTAATGGTGAGTGCTGCTCACCAATTTATTAAAAACTGTAAAAATATGCAGATGAATATTCATTCATGCCTTTGTGGTGAAACACTAATAACAGCTGTTTAGAGTCTTTTACAGCTCTATTCATCTTTAGAGCAGATGCCCAAGTAGTTTTCTCCACAAAGCACAGTTCAAAAAAAGAGCAAAACAAACAAATGTGCCAAATGTGTATCGTGTACACAAAGCAGCAGAGATTACACCAGACAATGTGCAGCCAACGAGTCTCATCCGACAGCAGAAAGGCTGCTCCCAAACTACCATCCGCTGAGGTAATTCACAGAGCAGTGATGAAGACAAGGCACCATGATTTAGCTTCCCATTAGCACACACATGCACACACCCAAACGCTCATACACAGCCCTTGTTTGCATTATTCGGTTGGAAAAAATTGCACGCGACGGTACAAAGCATGCACTTTTGGATGTCTGTAAATGTGGCCATTTATGGTGGGTATCAGCAATGTTATTCACACAACAAATGGAGCAACACCATCAAAAAATCCTTGATTTGAAAAACAAAACAAAAAACAATGTGCCTATATAAGAGAAAACCAAATGCATACTAGCAATATAAACAGTAAAATGATAACCTAACTGATGTGGTTACAGCTGATATTCTGTAGTTGCAATATGGAGCACAACAACTCTCTTACTATTGTTTTCCAATTTCCACTGATGCCTCAGACTTATTTTTCTTCTAGATACAAACTTTTTCATCTTGCACCTTCTTCAAACAACATCTTCAATGAAGATAAGAAATGAAAACGTACTTAAACCTGTGTGGCATGATGGAAACAACAAGCAATAAGGGTGAAAGATTTTTTTAGAGTGAAGAAAAGTCTGTTTTGACTTTTGGGGCTTTCTCTTAACTTGTTCTGAAGTGTCATGTACAACTCAACCTTTTCAAATGTCGGGTGTGTGCTACAGGCCACAGTACAATCTGAATTCAGTGGCAGCGCTGTTTTTCTCAAACAAAATGAGAACAATTTTATTGCCTCTGGTTCATCTTGAATAAATTATGCGTTCTTGGGATTAAATTTGCATAGAAAGTTTGAAGTTTAAGTTTGTTGTGATCATTTTTATGAGGACATTGCACACTGATCAACATTATCTATGCCAGTGTTGGCTTCCTGCTAATTTTCAGCTGTAGTCTCTCAGCAAGAAACTGCAGAAAGAGTAAAAACATACACAAACATGTAGCAGGGACATATTCAGTAGATCTATTTTCAAACTAGTAAGAGGCGAGCAATAGAGTTTTTAATTGGTTTTCTTTAACAGTCGTTGACGTTACTGTAAATTTTGAAAAGCCAAGTTTAACATATTTCCGGTACATATTATATATGTAGCCTTAACCTAACCACACAAAGGATGCAGGACACAAAACCCCAATCTCCTTTTTTACAATAAACTTCTTTGCCATTATTGACTCCAACCACCCTCCTACAATTGTGTGGTACAGAAACGTGGCATTTCATGGACAGAGAACAATTTTTGTTTTTTAATTTAGTAAATGAATGTCATTTCCAAGGGGGGATGTAATTGAGAGAAAATAATCTGAGAAAAAATTAGATTTGTTAGAAGTTTTCTTTTTAATGCCACACACTATTAAAAGATGCTTGCTAAAACAAGGATATGGGTTCATTTTAGCCACAAAAAGCTTGTTATTCATATTCAAGCCTAAGGCTATACCGTGTTAGACCCCACCCCCCACCCCCCCTTACACAACCCTGTGTCATACTGTCAACAAACTAGTATTTAAAGTGTGTGAAAGTCCTGCCTTACACTGTCCTATCATCACACCTGCTAGGGGGCATGGTGCAGCTGCAGAGCCGAGAGACTCCGGCTTCATGCCTCATTTTAAAGCTGTATACAAAGCAGCTGAAAGAAGGGGAGGTCTGTGGTCTCACTGTCAAGGTGTGCTGACCCGTAGAACATGTGTCATAACTGATTTTCTTTCTTTATCCTTTTGGTTATCCTTTTTCTGAAAGCTGTAAATTATGAACGGGCCAGAGCTTATCCGGTCCAACATCTGAGAGCCGGCCACTGCAACAGGGCTTATGGAGATAGTCAGGGGTCTTGATTCACTAACACCCCCTAGACTCAGCTTATCAGGCTCTGCAGATGCTGCTACCAGTTCTTCCTTTGGTTTTGTATCCATAGCAGGCTATAAAGGGTGATGAAGTAATGAGAACCTTGACAGGAAAGATTTATTTTTACAGTCCAGGTTACACCGTTTTTTATCAGAAAGGTAAATATCGCCATAGCCTGGCCACCCTCAATGATTCCAACATGGAGAGCTCAGGACTGGATGTTAAATATTCCATTGTGTGCAGTTTGGTAAATAAACTAACCATTCGTATAACAAATTACAGACATCACACTTAAAAATATGGCCACATCCATTACTACTGTATAGCTTGTATTTTAATATGCATTTTATAATAGAGGTAAATATTCAATGAACTGCATCTGATCTGGTTGCATTGTATCTAACTCACCCTGTTAGATGGCTTTCTACATAGGATTTAGACTGTGAAGATAATAGTTATTCATAATATAAATTGCTAATGTCTACACTGATAATAACTCAACTGAAAATGCAGTGAAATGGAGTCATTGATGTTGACATTCACATTAATGAGCCTCCTGCATTTATAAAGAAGAACTGATAATTGTTTTGCAAAATGTTCAGAGGCAAAGGTCCGAAGACATTTTAAGTGATTATGGTGCAACATAATTTAATAATAAATAAATGGCATTCTTCAGAATGAATTCACTTACAGTGCTGATCATGAGTATAGGAACCCCTGCTTAAGGTGACTAAAAAGAGGAATAAAAAAAAATCATCTTTTTGAATCTTAATGCATGGTGTTATTTCAGTTAGCCTAATAGCTGATTTGATTTGCATTGAGAGATGATCTTATGGAAAGTGCCATGCCAATCTCCAGGTGTGGTTAAGGGTATGTGATATGTGTTTGTGTGTGGGGGGCTATTTTAATCCCAAAGGCCAAGGGAACTTTATCAGGATGCATAGTATCCTGATCCATGAAATAACTGGCCTTAAAAAATAAAACTCTACCTGCCTCTATGGGAATTTAACATAGGGGGGTGTATAATTTTGCCCCCTGTATTTTAAGGAAGAACAGTTATTCATTTATGATACATTATTCTTTCACAAAGAAAATTGATGTCCTTAAAGGTTGTATTTTTCCTCATTTTTTAATTAAGGCATTATAGAAAGATGATTTTTTCTTTTTCCTCTTTTTAGTCAACTGAAGCAGGGGTTCCTATACTCATGACCAGCAGTGTACGGCCCATTAGTGTTCAGTCCCACATGACTTGTTGTTATTTGGCCACCATTTTGTCTCCTCAGTAAATACTGTTACAATGTATTTTAAACACTGGTGTGACTCTACAGGAAAGGAACAAAGCACTGAATTAGAGCACCACATACATCATCATAATAATAAACCTGATTTGTAAAGGACCTTTCATACAAGAAATGCATCCCAAAGTGCTTTACAATGAGGGAAATAGAAATAGAATACATAGAATGCATAACATAAGGTGGAAAATGAAATAAAAAATATCCTAATATAATTACCCGTATATTTGCATCAAATATGCATCATCAAAAGTTTGGATCTTTTCTACTCTTTTTTTTCTTTTCTACATCAGTGGTGGAGATTGTTTATAAGACAAAGTATTTTGCCTCGAGTGCACTCTCTACCAGTCGGCGCCCAAGTCTTTGAGGACCTAACAGAACCTACTCTTCCCAACGGACACCGACTCACTGCCAGTCTTGATTACACTAAAAAAAGCGGTTTCCAGCAACCACAGAACGTCTTCCCTTGGGTGTTACCTCACTGTTGGTCTTGACAAAGTGCAAAGGTCAGATTACGTGGTAGCTCCTGTTTTGAAGTGAATTTCCTTTGATTGTGCAAGGCTGTTGATCATTAATGGCCAGGCTTAACCTTTGGAAAACAAATGTGGTTGCTATGATTGCCAGTCTGTGAAAAGCTAACATTTTCTTATTAATTAAATGATCATTTTGCAAAAGGAACCCAATTACTAAATGTAAAACCTTTCTGAATAACTTCTTATTCAGGGTAGGGGCACACCCACACCAAGTCCAATGAGAATAAAGAAATGACTCTACACAGAACATAACACAGGGCAAAGTGTTGACTGTAAAGAACATATTACAGGGTTTCACAGTGTCTCAGAACTTCCTTGCTGACTCGACCGGTCCCATATCAGAACCCACGGGTCCGGGGACAGGCAGTGGGTATTAGCAGTAGATTGTGATGTGAAGATGTAAAGAGAATAGAGAAAGAGATGGAGGATGTGCACCAGAGAACCCTAACTGCATTATTGTTTTTCTATTTAAGCACCACTAAAGCATGATAAAACAGCTTATTGTATTTTGGGATGAAGGTGTCCTCATGAAAATGAAAATGTCCTGAGTTGGGGATTTGTCTTTATCACACCAAAAGTTAACATCGCTCATTTAATTTCCTCGGGCCAGCGAGTTAAATTTGTTACAATGACATGAGTTTCAGGAAAGTGTTCCGTGTAAAATCACTTTAATGAAAATATTAAATGGGAATGACATGAAGTCTAAAACTGGAGGCTGTAATGCTTCTGACTCACCGATGTAGACCAGGGCTCTGACTCCCTGCAGCTGTTTTGGTTCTCTCAAAGTACAAAGTTTGGCAATCAAACACTGATTTCTTACTTTAGGTTTTCATTAGCATCTTGAAAGCATTAATATGGTAGTTTGAAGAAGTCAGAAGTGTATGAACAAAATATAGCCTTTCAATGCAACTCTGAAAATGAAGGCAACATTGCAAGTTTTAGTTTATTTTCTCTTAAATTATGTATAATAAGCCTGCTATATTTGGTTCCTTCTCAAGCACTACCCTGGTCACTGAATTACTTCTCAGATTATTTCACAGGGTCAAACAGTAAGAAATATGTAAATGATGTACAATGAAAAGGAAATTCCCTCTAACAATTGAAAAAATAAATATAGAAACTGCAACTTCAATATCCACAATAAGACCCATGTTATTACTGAGCAACAAGTGTGCTGATATGGAGGACATTCTAGCAAAATTGACTTGTGTTACATGTTGACTTTTTTATTCTGGTATTAATTTATCAAGTTTTTTATAAAGTAGGCCTATGTTCAAAAATGTACCATAAAATGACAAAAACACAGGTGAGTAAAATATGAGACACAAAACGTTGAGGACAATGGAAGGTCTGAGAAACGTCTCAATTAGCTCATCGCTGACTTCACCGCCTGTGGGATGTAGAGCAAGGTGATCATCACACCAGCAGTCACCAAATGACATGTACGGGAATTAAATGCAAGTCAGGACTGAAAAATGAAAATATCATAAATTTGTAGTCTGGTGTCATGTGCTTTATTTGAACACAGTGTATTTATTCATTTAAATATTATGAATATTCACTTCTAGAGAATCCTAGTCACGGCTAACACTGATTCTGAGGGATTAGCAGCACCCCATCATGAGTTATTTCCCACTGACAGCAAGCTGATCAAAGTAAAGAAACATGAATATTAAGTCGAAAGGAACACAAAATGGTTCTGGTTGTTCTGCACAAGATGGGGATCTTGAGCCTTATGGAGAATTAATTATCACTTCAAGAAATCCTGCACATATTCTAAGAAATCTAAACTGTTTTTATTAATGCAGTGACTTCAAGGATGACAACAGTAGAAAGATAATGTCAACTATATGCAATGTGGCATGCTGTATAGAAATAAAATCCTGACAGAGGACCTAAAGGAAAGTCTGAAATGCCTTCTAGATATTTTTCTGAACACATTGACTTCACTAAATTAATATGCTAACAGAGATAAGGATTGACCTTCCTCTGCAAGAGATGACTGGAGCAAATTAACGCCAGGAAAGAGCACCACACCATGGGAAACTGTTATGTACAGTAAGTCTTTCCAATAATCTGCTACACTGTAAATAATGGCTGTGTTATTGCCTTTAGATTTCACAGTTACACTACTGTATATGATTTTTACAGTAGAATGCTGTAAAGTTACATTACAACCTTGTCAACATGACAAAATCACAGTAGTCTACGTATTACAGTTGAAATCACAGTAGTCAAAGCATTACTGTAAAATAATCACAATATACCCTCTATAGTACTGTAAATAGTAAAACTACTGTATTTTGTATCTTATGTATGAATTCACAGGAACTTGCTGGACAATTGTTGCCAGTAATTATTAAGTAAGTAAATTTTACATAAAATGTGTTACAGTGTACATGATAGGCCCTTTCAAGAAAGCCTGTTCAAGGTGGGACTGATGTGCCTTTAAGTCGCCTTTCCATCTGTGTGGAAGTTACAAAGACAAAATGGGGGGACAGAGTTAGTGCGCCTTTAAGATGACGGCGGTAGCCCCAGAGCCGGCATGGCGAGACTACATAGAGTAGGGATGCACGAGTCGACCCACTGGTGGCTCAAAAAGTAGAACAGAAACATTGTGTGCAATAGCCCACCTTCTCTTATACACTTTTACACACACACACACACACACACACACACAGTCCTCTCTACTGATAAGTGTGCTACTGTAATGCATAGAATTCATGAAGTTTGCGGTTTGTGGGTTCGGTCAGGTACATATGGTTGATTTAAAGGTGCAGATCGGTTCACACACACACACACACACACTACATTAGATGCAGACGCTGTTGTGTTAAACGTCATGCCTTTTTTCTCACGATACATTCTATATAAAAATCACACACTGGTTCTTTGTGAATACACAAAGCCAGCAGACCTTCATTGAAATCGCTGTGTGAAAGGGGCTGATATGTATGTGTGCTATACTATATGCTGTAGATGGACAGCATGGAATCTGTTTTTAGAGTTAAGGTTTTGTGCAAGAGACCCTCAGATTGCTGTGATTTCATCTCTTCTCTGCACAAAACAGTACAATGGAAACGCTGAGACAAGGATGAATGACCTAATCTCATTTTATTTTAGAAGGTTAGCCTTTTCTATGTCTCTTGGGCCCCTGGCTAGCTCTGGACCACCAGGTGTCCCATCTCCCCTTTCAAAAGGCAGGCAATGTGCCCTATTTTACAAGACATTTGGAAATGTCACAGTCATTAAGAGTCGAAAATCTAACCTATCCTACAGTGTAGATTTTCCAGTACATTACACAACACCCTCTTAATCCTGAATCTTATAATTTGTCTATAACAGCCATTATTAGCCATCTTTACACAGCATAATCACATCAAATCAAGCATGGATAACATTGTAATTTGGCACATGCAAGATTTACTTAGTGTTTTGGCAGAGGGCCAGCTTAAACCTATTTTTTGCTGAAGAATTCTATTTGGCATAATGCCATCATGTGAAGTATGCCTGTGATTAACAGTGCCCTTCCCTTGGGTGCATGTATGGAAACAATCATTTGCACTCTCACGGCTACTGAAATTGAAAGACAGACAGTCGGGAAAACATGTCCCGGCCTGCCTCACTTTATTCCTAACATCAGCTGCACCAAAACTGAAAGGTTGGCCACATGAGGCTAACTCAGCTGCAACTATCAGCATGCAAGACACTAAAAATATCAAGTGTCTGAAAACAATTTTACAATTTGCGAAGATGACAACCAAAAACGTCAAGTGTCAAATGGGCTATACCATGGGCTATACCAAAAAACTGTAACTAACAGCTTAGTCTTAATAAAGTATGATTCCCGGGCCAAAAAAAGTCAAAACACTATTTATTTATCTGGGTAGTTAAAATTAGGTAGCTCCCCCTCGTCACCACTGCAACTATTCTACACTAGAACTACCAAATATAAATAATTACAGTGCCTTACTTTAAAAAAAAAAGTCATCCTATAGGATTCAGGGCTAATGTGTAGTGCTAAATAAATAAATAAAATTATATTTATAAATTATAAATAAATTCTAGTCGTAGCCACGACAAACATGTACAGAAGTGACATATCTATAATGTCTGTCTGAGGTAGAGAAGTGACCTTTGAAACTCATTGTTCCTGTACACAGATTAAAAAGGGGAGCACAAATTCCTTTTATCAATCAAATGTCCTCCATGTTTGTGAGGTCTCTTCTGAGTAATTGGACAACAGGATTAATGTTATAATGAAATGCTATACTCGGCTTACCATTCTCGCACGCCTAAAATAAATTCTACCAGTGGCTGTTTGCTTATTCGTAGACATGCAATGGTCAAAATCATTTTCTATCCACAGGAATGTGGGGGACAGATACAGAACATGTGCATGCCAGAAGGAATAAAACCAATCAAAGTGAAACAGTCAAATCTGTGCATAAGGCTGCAGAGTGGATATGCTAACTCAAATGAATTTTAAGTGAGCTGTTGCGTTGCCCTGAAAACAGTTTACCATCTTAACCCTTGTGTTGTCTTCCTGAAAATCAACACTTTTGTTGATGCTTTTTATCAATGTTTTTACCTTATGTTTTGGTCCCTTTTTTCAACACTTTTGACGCTTTTTTCCAATGTTTGTCAATTTTTTGACACACTACGTAACACTAACTTATTAACTTTAGTGTTACAGTAATTTTTGGAATTTATGGTCAATAAATCTAATTTATAGGAAATTATGTTTGAGTTAGAAAAGCAGAAATTAGGAATTATTTCGACTAAAATTAAAGGAATGGATGTTGATGGATAATTTTTTTTCTCCACCATTTTTTCTCTCCAAATGCTATAAAATTGAATCAGACGCCCCAAAATTTATGAAAGTAGAGATTTGTACTTGCCAAAGAGCGTTGTGTGGAATCAATCATGTTATTTTGGGTAGTTAAAAAGAACATTGATATAGGAAAATGGGTCAATTTGATCTGAAGATACCATGAAGTTTAATATGCAACGATATTTCAAATTTACCGTTTAACTCTAAGAGTTTCCAGATTAATGAAATCCTCGGTGAGGTGAAATATGGTGAGTATTAAATGGGAATCCCAGGAACGATATTTTCAATTTGATTAGAGGGTTCACCACCAACACAGGAGTTTGCTGCATTTAATCAGCTGACTTGAAGGGCTGGTTGTTTGAGTCGCAGCAGCAAGGCAAAGAGGTAACTTGACTTGACACACATAGGGCATGCTAATGACCGTCTGACATGACACCCCTGCCTGGGACTCCACTGTTGAAAAGAGCATTACTGAACAGGTCTTTTTATCCTGCTACCTTTTGAATGACTTGAGCTCCATCCTGCATCGACTATGTCTTAAGTTTGACGCACAATGTTGTTTGCATATCTGAGGCCTTGCAAATTATTTCCCCAATTCAATTCTGAAAATGCCATTGGAATGTCATTACTACTGCCTTTCCACTTCATTTACCAAGCCCTGACCCGACAGTGATACGTTGAAATGAGAGTCCCTGCCGCCGAAGAGATGGAGATAACAGGATGATTCATAGTCTTTCAAAAGAGGTCACAGCTTCCTGTGCTTTTACGACAGGAATTAGGGATTCCCTCGGTGCACGCGGTGAAGGGCAGCAAGCCAAGTATCCCAGTTGGCATACAAAATTAGTTGTGGTGCGGATAAGAAGCAAACACCTCACACTCATTATCCTGATACTCCAATTGCAAAATTATTTTTGATTAACATAAGAGGAATGAGAACAAATTGCAATGCTTTTTAATAAAAAGGACCTTGACCACAAAAGGGAAAGTGCATGAAGCAAGACATACATTGTGACGGAGGATTGGACAAATAGATGTGGAAATTCACTTCTAATAAAACAAGGGGATGTGAAGGTTAAATGCAAGCCCTCCATCCTCCCTGTTTCTAATTAATGGGCATGAGCATGAGAGAGTCGCGCTCCTGATTACAGCTGCCTGGTGACTGCAACAGAAACCAAATCTTCCCTGCTGTCTATTAAAATGAAAGTGACCAGACCCTCAGGCCCTCTGTCAGAAATACTGTGGGAACAATTGGGCTCCATGACAGCTTCCAAGTTTAACCCAACCTTTCCTGATGAATTAAACGCTGTCTTGATTTCTAGATCATAACCAAAGATAGCCATCAGGGTGTATTGTCATGTTGACAATGTGTAAATGTGCAGGGGTTGCATCCATGACACTTGTAATAAACAAGACAAGATGATTAATTAAAGCTTAATATTAAATGAGACTGCCACTGCCTCCTGGCTACACAATGATGCACTGCATAATAGTTACATACCATTATCATTGGAGACTGTTGGCCAATGAAGCATAATGTTACAACAGAGTGTGGAGTTATTAGTTACTTGCTACTTTAACTTACTCCACTGATTATATAATTTGTAACACAAAAGCAGCTGTGGAAAATGTATGGAGTAATGTGTGTTTGGGCTAGATATGACAAATGTCATATATATATATATATATATATATATATATATATATATATATATATATATATATATATATATATATATATATATATATATATATATATATATATATATATATATATATATATATATATATGTGTATATGTATGTATGTATTTCACCCATAATATAGTGCATTTTCACAGCATCACAGCAAAGGGACTTAACACAGTAGCTTCATATATTTTCTGGCCCTGAATGACACAACATTTTTTATTGAAAGATGGATTTCAAAAGGCAGATACAAATCAAAAGCTTGCAGATACAGAAATTAAACTTCTGCATTGAAATTTAATCCTATCAGATAAATCGAGTGTCGGGTTCATGCATCACAAAGTTTTTCAGTAGATGTAATCAGTTTGGAACTCTTTAGATTATTGTGTCACACTCACACACACACACACACACACACACACACACACACACACACACATGGCCTAATTAAATGTGATATCGAGTTTTTTGTTTAGTTAGAAGCAGTGTCTATATCTTGGAGAATTTTCTTTTTCTCTACTGTTCTTCAGTTTCAGTTTTTTTTATTACATTTTAAACAGTTTAAACATGAATAGAGCATTTTCAATTCGATTTTCAAATTAAGTTTTACCTTTCCTTATTAGGCTTATTTCTTCTAATTACGTCGATAATCACGTTGTTAATCAACCAACCATTTACTGTAAGTCAACACACAATGTAAAGCTTAATATGTCCCAACAGCAACACATTTGTCATTGATGCAGATTGATGCAATTAATTGTAAATACCTAATGTTCAGATGTTTAGTTGATGAAAACTGTGATAAAGTGGCAGACATGGTCACAGAAAGCCACTTAAATTGTATCAAAGCTGGTGTGAAACAGTCAGGGAACAAAATGGCATCATGACTTTGCGTAAACATACACTTGCCGTGTTATCGCGAAGAAAGCAACAGTTGAGTTTAGGAAATGGGACACGAGGTTGGGTTTAGGAACAAAAAATGTTAAAGATTTATAAAAACAATGCTTGAGTTTAAGAAACGTAACATGCGGGACACGGTCCCCGGTCTCCTGGGTGAAAGTCGTGTGTGTGTGTGTGTGTGTGTGTGTGTGTGTGTGTGTCCTGCGGATTTTCTCCCTTTCATAACCCTAACCCTATGTAAGTTAACGGAGGCCAAATGGGCTAAAAAGCAAGTTTGCGCCTTGATAACACGCCAATAATATGAATTGGCGTGTCATACATACGCCATTTCACAAGATCAGTTCTGCAGGAAATGAGCACAAAGTCAAATCAACTCCAAATTTTGTTAATTTAACAACTTCATTTTTGCTTAATTGTTTCCTCTTCAATAAAAGAGTTGATATTTGTTGGATAAAAGGTAGACACCCTGAAGACACAGCAAGTCTATGGAGTACTTCTAATCCAATCTACCAGATAACAGTGTTGTTAGGACACAACAACATGCAAATTCCACACAAAAGAGGTCAAAGATAAGCACCAAACCTACCCAGAGGCAGCCAAATATTGAGTCACACTGCCACTATCCCATTAAACGTTACCTTTTATCTTAAAACCCCCTGCCCCTGTAATTATCTGTGGTTTGGAGCTCAAACACAAACAGCATAGTACCAACAAAAGACATATAATCATATAATTGAATTTATAGATTTCTGACAATGATGCTAAAAACTGGACATTATGAGTGACAATAGATGTTGTGGAAGGGCTTTTCTATCGGACTGCATTAGATCGTAAAGGTCTACCTAATAAAGTGACCACTGAGTGTACACATCACTTTGCAGCTTTCAGCCCCTTTAAGCATATTGTTATGGTTTCTGACAAAACCAGAATAATAAGATAAGATAAGCCTTCATTGTCTTCTTTGTCTTCTTGGGCAGTCTAGAAAACAAAAATGCAAAAACACTAATTATATAGCACTTTTCTAGTTTTAACAACTACTCAAAGTGCATAGGAACCATTCACCATTCACTGGTTGCCGAGGAACACAGGTCCCAGGACACAGGGTTCGACATGGGACTGCAGGGCTAGGGATCGAATGCCAACCTTTTGATTGGCAGGTGAATGAACTACCACTGAAAATTGTCTAATACAAATATGATCGACTACAGTTTTAGATAATCAAGATAATCAAATCTTGTAGATGCAAAAAGACTAAAGACATTAATTGAATGCATTTCAGCAGTGGATTACTACTAAAGAGAATACAATGACACTGTGTGTCCAAGTTAGGCGAATCATGTACGAAGGTCTGCTGCTATTCTTTTATAATAGACAACCACATTATCTGTCACGCTTATCTCGTGAATCCGAATCAAAGGAGAAAACTCAGGCTACAATATCCTACACAATTTCACTCAACTTGTTTAATCCAGCCAACAACTGTGAACAAAAACCTCTTTTCTCTCCAGGTCTCTATCTATCTCTCACACACACACACACACACACACACACACACACACACACGCACGCACGCACGCACGCACGCATGTATGAAAATCTGTGAATCTGTATTGTATCCTTTAATCAAAGATTACAAGATTAACTCTGTCACCTTATTCGAAGCTTAAGAAACCGTCATATCTGTCTTTACTTGCTATTCCATAACACAAATGTAGGTCTTTTGGCTTCCTTGTCAAACATGAGAAAAAAACAGGTTCAGCCCCTCTTTTCTTGTTAGTTGTAGGCCTACGTAGATATTTGCGAGACACACAATGTGCTGTCTTTGCTTGAGTTCCTAGATCGGAATCCCAACACGCTGTGTGCAGCGTGTGCGATTTCAGCTCTTTCAGGATGGCGTCTCGCCATGGTTGGGAGAACATGCAAATGACTTTCCAGTTCTCTTAAGTAGGTGAAGGATCTCTCAGACCGGCTTGCATTTGAAATCATATATTTCAATGTGGATTTTCATAAATAGGCTTTTGGCAAATGTTCTCCAAGGATGCCACTGAACGTGCAAAACCTTGATTCTTTCCACCTGTTACTCCATTTTATTTCCATCACAATTGTGTCTGAATGAACTCGTCTATATTTATACATTCTATTTTTTTTGCATTCGTTATATGTCTCACTAAATCCTGCTAAGCATGCTGTCCCATTTGGGTACAGCTGTAATAGCCATTAGGAAAAAACCCTGGATGTAGATGTATTGCTTTTATTAGAAAGAGAAAGAAAAATAATGGCAATATATTAAGACCTGCACTCCATACGGCTACATCTTAGATTTCATATAACAAAGCAATCTGTGTCCATGAAATGAAACTAGCCCTCTATTTTACTTGTAAAACTGCCCAGGGACATATCGGTCAGACATTAAATGGACTGTCATTGTTCCCCCATTGATATAACATGGGACAGTCAGTCATTAGGCATCCTTCAGCTACATTGTGTCAGGTCAATGTGAGCTACAACTGAACACTTCTGGCTAATAACTGAGCCAGTGACAGACTGATGGAGTATTTTGTGTAAGTAGTTTATTCAGCAATATTGTAGTAAAATACTTGTCTTTACTGAGACTAATCGATTAGTTGTCAGCTACTAAATGAATCAGCACTATTTTGATATTTTGCTTTAGAGTAATTCTTTATTTTTTTTTTTTTTTTTATTCAGAAAACTTAACATTCACAAACAACACACTGGGACATAGGAATGCGTCCCAGGGCCGAAAAAACATAGATTTAAAAATCCACCTGCCACAGTCACTTTTAACCAGCCAGTTTTTTTGCCTCATAAAGGTGAAAAACCAGAATTGCTGTGTCTCTATGATCCTATCCTGTCCTATTCATGGTAGCCTACTCATGGACATTGCGCCATCATCATGTGCTGTAGTAGGGGGGTCCATCTTGATTATCCAGCATGAAGACAACATTTCCTATCTTGGCCTGGGACACACATTCATACGGTTTGATAAAGTACTTATTGGACTTTAATTTATCATTGCACCTACAATAATGTAGTCCTCAATCTAGGCCATCCTGTACATCTCATCTGCTGTTTTACCTGCATTCACTGTGTGTATGTGTGTGTGTATGTGTGTGTGCGTGCGTCAGTTGCAGGGGGAACGGAGCAGCAGCAGCAACGCAGCAACGCAGCCCCCCCCCCCGCAGCAAGCCGACAGGATTGAAACAGCAGCAACTTTCAGCAACTTTATAATGAAAAAACAATGTTGCAGTGTACCTTGTTCAAATGTTTAGATGTATTCCCTTTGGTTCAACAGGCACAGACTGGCTAACACTCATTTTTTAAGATTCTGGCAGTTTCACAGAAAATCACACTATTTCTTTCTATTGCATGACTGGGACTTTAACTATTTAAATAAGGTTTATTAATGGCCTTTTCTTTCTGTAAGGAGAATAAATATAAATAACGTTTAACTAATTTCGCTTTATAAGCCTTTTGGCAAAGATCAAGTGCAGTATCATCATGTATAATGAAAGCTTTAATTACTAGTGTTTGCTTGGCCCCACACAATTATACAATATATAAAGGAATCAGAATGCATTACACTGTTGCAGAATGTAAACAATCTAGACCTACAAAAAATAACCTCAAGGGTTTTTTACTCTACCGTTACAATGTTTAGAAAGCAGTGCCCGAGCTGTTTTGGGCAGCACACAAGCCGAATTAATGTAACTAAAAGACAGATATAATGATTGTATTTGGACTTCTTTAGCTTTAAGTTTTGAGAACTTTTTGAATGCTAGCTTTTTTAATATTTTAGACACATATGGAGGTAATAACGGTCCAAAATGATGTGAAAAAGAGATGTAAAACTACCACAAAGGGATACAAACCGGAGACTCAAAAGAGGGCCCAAAAAATATCAAAAAGAGAACCCCACAAAAGGGCCACAAAACCCCACAAAGAGACACAAAAATGTATGGGGAAAGGCATATTTATATATAAAAAAAAGAAGAAAAAAAAAGAATATTAAATCCCTCACCAAATACGTGCACCTAAGTTTTCCACAAACCGCGAGAAAAGACTAAGAATCTACCCAGTCTTACAATACAACATCTTAAGCACACAACAAGAAAATTGTGGCGTGTCCTGCAAAATAACACATTAAACATTAATGTACACAATAAAATTGATCCCTTTGAAAAATACAAGCCTGTTTTTTTTCTAAGACGTACCCATAACTCTGCTGCTGTATTTATTTTCTGAACAGGTGAAGATGAAAAGCAGAGCTGTGATAGCTATGTTCCACCATACCTAGTAAAACACATAATTTCCTTGTTTCACCTAATAGGTAAAACACAAAACATTCTTTGTTCAGAGAACATTTGCTGCCACTGGTCCTGCCTGACCACAGGAGCCAGAAATTGGCAGCTGGATTGGACTTGTGTGTGCCAGAGACATGACATAATGCCAAGCCATAATGTGATCAAACCTGCCTCTTTGCTCTTCCACACTTACTCTCCAGAGCCACTTTATCTGTCTCCATCCATCTGGGCATTGCCCTGTGCAGTTCTCAAAGTTATGTATGCCAAGGAACCACAAATTGCTGCATTGCAGCTAGAGATGTTCAGATATCGATACCAGTAGTAATCTACCTTAAAGTAGTTTATTTATTCTCTTTTTCCATTATAACTGACTGTCAAACTGTATCCATACAGGGATAGTAGTGTACAGTTGTTGAAACATAAAATATATGACACATTGGTATCGGATCAGTACTCAGTATTGGCCGATACGTAAGTTCAAGTATCAGAATTGGAAAGCAAAAAAAGGTATCGGACTATCTCTTATTGTAGCCATGGTAATCATAACCGACATTGGCTTCAGAAAGTTACTAAACTAAAGTTGATTAAAAAGAGGAATAAAAAACGTCTTTTGGAAATTGATTGTAATGCCTTTATTCAAAAACATTTAGCAAAATCCAACCTTTTAAGGACACCACTTTTCTTTGTGAATGATTAATGTATTGTAAATAAATAAATATTCTTCCTTAAAATACAGGGGGCATAAGTATACTTAAATTCCCATAGAGGCAGGCACATTTTTATTTTTAAAGGCCATTTATGTTATGGATCAGGATACTATGCATCCTGATAAAGATCCCTTGGCCTTTGGAATTAAAATAGTATCCTGATCCATTAAACTGGCCTTTAAAAATAAAAATGTGCCTGCCTCTATGGGAATTTAACATAGGGGGGTGTATACTTATGCCCCCTGTATTTTAAGGAAGAATATTTTTTTATGTACAATACATTATTCATTCACAAAGAAAATTGGTGTCCTTAAAATTTTGGATTTTCCTGATTTATTTGAATTAAGGCATTAAGATCAATTTCCAAAAGATGTTTTTTATTCATCTTTTTAATCAACTTTAGCCTGGGTGTGTAAACTTTCTCAAGCCACTGTATTTTCCAATCCAGTTCAGAGCATGTTCTGTTATTCACAATTTGGGTACAGTGCCATTTCCTTAAAATGTGCATGTTATTTGATTTATTACTTGTGGGAGTATTTTTTTTTTTGAGAAAAATTAATTTTCCTCAACAAAACCCGGCACCAGTCCAGTTCAGCTTTTTTCCAAATTTGTTCTTTTCAATTTGTTTGTTTGATGTCCTCGTTCTGCATTACATAACATAACAACCAAATAATATCGTGTACTTGTCCATATTCTCAGAATTCACTGTAGTTACTTTGATCACTAAAAAGGTCACTATTACAGCATTATTCAAACAAGCCATTTTGCAGCATTGGCCAAGTCTGGGCAATATTGCTTTGAATTGGAGGTATATAAACACACACACACACACACACACACGCACACACACACACAGACACATACATGTATATACATGTATACATACACACATATATACATACTGTACATACATACATACATATATGTACAGTATATATATGTATAAATATATGCTATACATATGTATATATCTACATACACATGTATATATACACACATGTATATATATATATATATATATACACATACTGTATATATACAGTATATATACAGTATATACTGTATTAATGCTGAATGTCTCAGTAAAAAAACCTTAAAGAGGCTTTAAAGTGTTATTTTTGAGCACATAATTTAGTGTGGAGTTTTGTTAATCAGTGAAAAGGCATATACAGACTTAAAACCTTAGAATCCCCTTAGCTTTTCAGGAAGACAAACTAATTCAGAAGATCTCTGCTCTGCTTTTTTTTTTATTATTTCTGACTGGTGACATCCTGCCACAGTGCCCTAACTACCTAGCTAAGTGATTCTTCATCCTTATCCTTTACGGTATACTTTCTGCTATTTTATTTGCAGTCCTGAGTTGCCCTGAAAACTTAACAATGGAACGAAACAAGTAGTGTCTATGGCATGCACACCACTTTTTCATTTTAAAAAAAAACAATAATGCAAAGCTTCAACCTTGACGAATATGAAAATCAGTCATGCGACACTACACCTGTCAGTGATGACGCAACATGATGATGATTCATAAGTGAAATAAATTACTGCTCACTATAAACTATTGATTGTTATTGAGCAGAATGTAGGGAACAGAGACTGATTGATTTCAACAACAATTCCACATTCCTGCTGGCTTTTGTTGTCGGTATAATTAGAGACCATTTCACACCTGCTATGCCCAGTGAATGTAATTAATTGAAAGTACTCTGATCAACATATCCCTTGGTTTTAATTTAAAGAACACCCGTTTCGCTGTGTAATTTGTAATCGCTGGGATGTTTCAGTGTAGAGGAAGAGGTAAGAAATGGTGCGAGGCCCATCTACTGTCTTTCTAAAGAAGTTGACTGAGCCATACTGTGCCTGTGCATCTGTAATCTTTTTCACTTTAGTGATCTTGAAAGTAGTTGAGTTGGCAAATGTGTCTCTTAAATCAGTTTACTCAGCATGCTGGGATTTTGCACGTTCCCCAGGTTTGATAGAGTAAGCTTCAGTAACATTATAACTGGAACACAGGGGTGTAAAAAACTATCCATGCTTCTGACTGCCATGTGTGATGCAAAAATACATCAATCACTGAAAGGAAAACAACTTAACATGCTAGTCAGCTATTAGGATGCAATATGGGTACGGCTGCTGTGCACGTTTTTGCTTTGAGGCAGAAGTGCATGGTAAGAAATTCCCTTCTCCCCAGCAGTCCTTCAAAAGTTCATTTCCCAACATGTGCCACTCATGTCTCATGCCAGATATATACAGAATAGGGCCTACTTTCAGGTAATAACTTTGCCCAAAGCTACCACAGGCACAGAGGAAGCAGACAGTATACAGGCAGGCACAGGCAACACACATTACCAAGATATAGGAAAGAAGGAGGGAAATAACAATTGCAATGTGCTCATTGAGGTATACATACATACATACATACATACAAACATATACACACAAATATAACTCAATGAACCCACTGCAATTGTGTATATGTATGTATATATATATATATATATATATATATATATATATATATATATATATATATACAGTACATACAGTATATACTGTATATAAACATATACACAGTATATGTATATATACAGTATATACTGTATACTCACACCAGTTTGCCTACCATAGCAATAGGAGCACAGAGGATGCAGTTTCCATGGCACTGCACTCTATGCTCACACATCTGGACAATAAGAACACTTATGCACGCATGTTGTTTGTTGCCTTCAGCTCAGCATTCAACACTGTCATCCCGGCTAAGTTAATAGCCAAACTTGGAGACCTGGGCATCAACACCTCCATGTGGAACTGGATTTTGGACTTTTTGACCAACAGACCCAGAATGTTCGATCAGGCTCCAACTGCTCCATGTCCATCACACTCAACACTGGTGTACCACAGGGCTGAGTGCTAAGCCCGTTTCTCTACTCCCTCTTCACCTCCGACTGCAAGCCTGTGTATGAATCTAATTCCATCATCAAGTTTGCAAACGACACTACGGTGATTGGTCTCATCAGCAACAACGATGAGACTGCCTATAGGGAGGAGATCAAGCACCTGGCCACATGGTGCACTGAAAATAACCAGCTCCTCAACACCACCAAAACGAAGGAGCTCATCGTGGACTTCAGAAAAGAGTCAAGAGGCACGCACAACATCATCCACATCAGTGGAATGGCTGTTGAGCGTGACTCCAGTTTCAAGTTTCTGGGGATCCAGGGACATGTCCTGGTCAACCAACACCTCCTGCCTGGTCAAGAAGGCTCACCAGCGCCTTTTCTTCCTGAGGACACTGAGGAAGAATCAGCTTTCCTCTACTATCCTGGTGAACTTCTATCGCTGTGCAATAGAAAGCATCCTGACCAACTGTGCAACAGTGTCCACTACCCGCCATCGAGCACATCCAGAGGAAATGTTGTCTGCATCGAGCTCGCAGCATCCTTAAGGACTCCTCTCACCCAGCCCACAGACTGTTTTCTCTCCTGCCCTCCGGCAGGCGGTTCAGGTGCCTCCGGACCAGGACCAGCAGACTAAAGAACAGTTTTTTCCCCAGAGCTGTCTCTTTATTGAACTCTAGCCCTCATTGATCCCACTCCCCTCATATATTGATAGACTCTCCTCTCCCTCCTCACACCTGCTTCCATTTTGTTATGTGTTGTTAATGTTCACTTGCACTGCTGACTGTTATTATAGTAACAAGTGTTTTATTTTATCTGCATCTTGCACTACTTACCTTGACTGGAATATCAGTTTGCACTGCCGACTGTTTATTTACAGTACCAATCGTTTACATATACATTTGCAATCCCGTACTTTAACGGTAATATATAATTACTTTCCTTTAAAAATTCTGTTTATAGTAATAGCCATCTGTATATTATGCTAACATTCTTTCTATAGTAATAGCCATCTGTATATATATTCATAGTACATATTCACCTGTAAACTCTGTCATAGTAACAACCATCAGTATATTATGTTCATTGTACATATCTGTAAAATTCTATTTATAGTAATATCCACCTGTATATTATATTCAGTACATATCCAGCTGTAAATTTTGTTCAAAATACTAGTTATCTATACATTATAGTCATAGGACAAATCTATCTGTAAAATTCTGTTTAGAATAGTATTCATCTCTATATTTGTTCAGTACATATCCATGTCCTGCACTTATGGAACCATTGTTTATCCTGCACTTGCTGCTATTGGACTTCTGGTTAGACCTAAACTGCATTTCGTTGCCTTGTACCTGTACCTGTGTAATGACAATGAAGTTGAATCTAATCTAATCTAATCTGTATGTATATATACAGTATATACTGTAAATATACATATACACAGTATTTTTATGTGTGATAAATATAAATAAGATTCAAATATGTGGTAATAATTCATTTCTATTATAAGAGAAATGTGGTCAAATATATTAGGGTTATTATATTATGTGTGAGTGTATGTAAATATATGTATGTAAATATATTTGTGTGAAAAGTATGTATATATGTATGCATGTACTAATGTGTGTGTGCATCTGTCCTTTGTGTGTTTCTTTACCGGACATTCTATCTTAGCTGAAAAAAGAACATCTTGTGTCACTAGATAGGCCTATGGCCCTGACCTGGGACCAGGGACCTGGGACCTGGGACCAGGGACCTGGGACCTTGGACCTGGGACCTGGGACCTGGGACCAGGGACCAGGGACCAGGGACCTGGTAGCATAAACATTTCTTCTGAGACAACTGTTTTTTGGCATTTGTCCTTAGGGGGAAAAATGCAAAGTCATCTTCTCCTTCAGGGAGGACACACACAAGGAGAGATTCAAAAGGCATACCCCCTGGGAGGCATTTGGGAATAATCAACAATACATGCATATGTGAAATTATTGCTTGAATGTAATTTTCCCATTACAATATGTATGAATGTTGATACTGTGCAAAAATATTAAGCAGGTGTGTGCTGTAATGTTAGAATGCTTTCAAAAATATAAATAATGATTGTTTATTTTTATCAATTTACAAAATGCAAAGTGAGCGAACAAAAGAAAAATCCAAATCAATATTTAGTGTTACTACCCTTTGCCTTCAAACCAGCATCAATTCTTATAGGTACACTTGCAGAAAGTCAGGTAATGTTGAGGATCTTCAAGGAAGGAAACGTGGTGCAGCAGATAAAAACACATCAAGCTTATTTCCCTTACAAATGGGAAGATGTCCATCAGCGACATCAGCTCAGAACGGGCAGAGACCAGTGGGACCCAGGTACACCATCTACTGTCTGGCCAGAAGTGGTCTTCATGGAAGAGTTGCAGCCAAAAAGCCAGACCTCTGACATGGCTTTGATATTTAGTTTGGTTTATTTTTGATATGTCTGAAATAAATCTTTTCATTCGTTCTTTGGTTGTACAGGGAGAGGGCAAGACCCGGGACAAGGTGGAGGGATTATATCTCCAACCTGGCCTAGGAACGCCTCGGGATCCCCCAGTCGGAGCTGGTTGATGTGGTTCGGGAAATGGAAGTCTGGGGTCCCCTGCTGGAGCTGCTGCCCCCGCAAC
This sequence comes from Percina caprodes, assembly GCA_013375575.1. Taxonomy (NCBI): domain Eukaryota; kingdom Metazoa; phylum Chordata; class Actinopteri; order Perciformes; family Percidae; genus Percina; species Percina caprodes. Next base: position 3,163,871 of record JABXJD010000046.1, read on the forward strand.
CCGATACCGGATAAGCGGACGAAGATGGATGGATGGATGGATGGATGGATGGATGGATGGATGGATGGATGGATGGATGGATGGATGGATGGATGGATGGATGGATGGATGGATGGATGGATGGATGGATGGATGGATGGATGGATGACAGCAGCTACCCATATTGAAATAATTTGTCTTTCACTGCTGATGTTAAAGCTACATTGTGTGAGAATTTCTCCCATCTAGCGTTGAGATCATAGATCGCAATTAACTCTCTCTCGCCACGCAGTTCAAAGTACGTACTACAGCTACGGTAGCCTTCAAGCTTTAAAAAGCAAAAGTGTTCACTGTGAGTCGAAAATGCGAAAGGCGGAGCAGTATCGCCTGTATGTCCCTTACCGGCTAACGTATTTCAAGATGGCGCATGACTATGGAGAGTCTATCCCAGTTCATGCAAGCACAAATGTAAAATTTCCAGCCAATAAGAATACTTGAAATTGATAGTGGTGGTAAATATTCATAAAAAGGACAAGTTTGTGAACGGGCAACACAGATTTTGATAATGAACAACTACAAACGTTACACAATGTAGCTTTCAAAGAAAAATTTGAAACTTCAATTTATAGTTGTGGATGTCATTTGTATCAGTAATGACAATGTTATACTCAAAAAAGAAACATTGACATATTATGCTAGCTGTTACAAAGGCTAACACATTTATCAACCTTTTTAGCTGCTGCATATGTTTATGTTAATCATTTTCATATTCCATTACTTCATGCTTGTGGGTCCCACAATTATCAATTTAGAACATACATAAGAGAGTTGTATCAGCATGTGTAACATGTAGCGTGTGATGGTTTTGTTTGACCAAAAAACTGGTAACACTGATAACATGAGAGGCAAAAGCTGAGACGTTTCCAACGTGTACATGTTACCACCAGTAAATTCTAATTTATAAGCCCGATAGCCACAGAAAATTCTGACTTGTTCTTGCATCGTCTGCCTGCACAAAGGTATGCTGGATTAATCTTAACTAATAATTTAAAGTAAATAAAAAATTATTTAGATACACATATGACAAGTTTGATATATTCACTTGATTTACGTGTGAATAAAAACATTTTTCCTACTGTGCCATTTTGTAATGTATTATTACAATAATGAGACTCGCAAAAAAAGCATCTCAACATGGTTAACAAATACATGCCCTAACTTTATTGAAGTGAAGGCATGTTATCAAGCAATTATGATTTCATAGTATACTACGGTAGCATAAGGGCAATTCTATTGCAAAATAATTGTTTGCATGACGGGAATATACAAGTCATGTTTTGTTTGATTTGTTTAGAGTCTAAATAATTAAGGTGCTGGAGCTCCACCAACATGTTTCCCGGTAAATGAAATGTGTCCGCTCAGTGACAAAATGGAAAATGAATACTTGAAAAAAAAATCACTGGGTTTAAAAAAGTGCCCCATTGTGAGGAATTACTCTTTGAATAACTAGCTGGCAAGGTCTACTCATTCCTTTATCATGTGTACCCTTTCATTGTAACACACTGGTCAATGCAACTGTTGTGTAACAGCGTAATTAGTCACAGAGAGTAGGAGTTATGCAATTTGATTTGTCATTCATGCAATTATACATTTCCCCTACCTTTTATCAAATATGCATAGACCTTTGTAGCAGTCATTGTGAAGGCTAATTAACCATTCTCCTCAAAACAAACAATGCTTATCTATAATTATATCTGTGTTATCTGTAGCTCCATTACAGTCCATTTGTACAAACACATTACGATACACGAGTATATTTTGACGTCAAATTACAGGATATGTTAATTCGCAAAGCTTTGTATACAACCAAACATCATAATCTATCCATGGTATATCCCTTCATTATTTCTAGGCTGTTAGTTAATGACTTCATGGGCTAAAGCCTAGGATATGGGCTGTTGTGTGTCATTTACACTGCTATCCCATCAATCTGTGTAGTATCCAATGGCTTATTTGTAGCATGCCCAACACCCCCATTATTCCATCAACAACCTGTCAGTGCAGAGGAGAGCGCAAAAACAGAGGCAGCACAAGGAACACAAGCTCTTCCAAGTTAGAATACTGATGTTTTTCTGTAGCAAAGGCCTCAAATGACTTCCTACATGCCTGAGAGAATGGGAGTGCATTTGGATTTTAAATAGGAGGAAAAGGAAATATTGTGTTGTAAGGGTTGCTTCCAGGGAAACAAACATCAAATGTAACCGTGCCACTGTGTGACAATGTACCTCCTACGGGGGGGAATTGTGAGACTTTTAAGAACTGAAACTTTAATAACTCAGGATTTACTTACTTGGTTTTGACAAGACGTGCTTTGTTTGAAAAGGTGTGAGTGGAAATGAGCAAGAATGTTCCTATTCATGTTGGAGTTGAAATTCAGCTGGATACATTTACTAACCAAAAATAACTCTCTCTCTCTCTCAGCTGCAGTGTTTCCACTGTTACAGAATTGTATCCCTGATCTCTGGGTGGATAAGAATCATGTCTAGCCGTATGGAACTTGCAAGAATTTGAAATCAGTTTGATGCGCCCTCTTTTGAATTAATGGCCTAGATACACATGCATCTTGAGTTTACAATCTACAGTATATGGGTCTACATTTAGCAGCCAAAGGCCTACAAAAAGACTCAGTCACTGCACATTTTCGGCCTCAAATAAGCCAAGTTTCTGCCACTTCCAGCCTTTTTTAGGGCATTTGTTAGATTATGACTAGCAGATGATTTGGGGAAGTAATTGTCCTCAGGTGTTCTGAACATCCCAAGCGTATTCTCCACCCCCATGATGCTCAACTGTAGGGATTAGGCTCAGAGTAAAAGCTCTTCCCTCAATGGAAGGAAGGGAAAAAAATAGGTCCAAACAGACACAAACACACTAAGTATGTGTAGCCAATCAGCTTTCTGCTTTGCTTGAGCATGCAGTCCCTCCGGGCCCGTTGATGCAGGCAAAGAAAAGTCCTCTTTTGTCCCCCCAGGACCTGTAATACCTGTGTGATGAGTGCCACAGTGCTGCCAGCTGCAGCAGCCATACTCAATCCCACCATCTCAATGCACCACACACAGAGAACACACAGGCCTGAGAGCAGCCACTGTGAAACACACTGAAGCTCTTTGCAGCCACCTGCTGTGCTGGATGTAAAACAGCATTTTTGCACTGATGGAAACAATCTGTATGTGCTGTTGCGTGAAGATAATGTGCATAATTAACGAGATTTATAATTGTATATTGAATTGGTGACACATTATTTTACGAGTCTGTAATTGCCTAACAATGTCTTAGTTAATTTCCTGGAAATAACTGTATAAATTATTACTAGTTACAGGGCAAATAGAGACAAACAAGACTGGGTCAAGACCTAGTATATGGCTCATCTTTTACCGCACACGGACCTTGCAAGAAAACACACAGAAAATATACTATAAACAATATAGAAGGCATATTATAGATGTCAATAATGAAAGGATTCTGATAAACGATCAAATATTCATCCCCTGCTTGCCCTTCTGGTCACCTGGAGTTTCAATTCCCCCGATTCTTACATGATGAAATATCAAAACCTGCCCATCCACTTTATTTAGAAATAGCCTTGTGTCACTTTGGATTGTGACAGTTATCTTCTGAATGACTTAGGCCTACTTATTCCACACATTAATTTGTGTCTGAAGAGCGAGCGACACGCACACATACACAGGGACACAAACACACACGCGTGCCTGCGGTAGTGCGTCATTCATCAGCATGTAGCCTACACTGCCTTGAGCTGTCGAGGGTCTGAAATTGCTTCTGCAGAGGGTTAATGGTGTAGCCCATACTTGTGTATGCATGATGGGTCAAAGTCTTCCACCACAGTAAATCTGACTTTATAGTTTAGTTTTTATAGTGAGTAATTAGGTACACAAAGGTCAAAGGTCCTGACTTTGAATTTTGATTGGAGACTTTAATGCAGCCTTGAAACTGCTGTTTAAATTATAGTTGCTTCATTAGTGGATGAGTGCCTGTCACGGATGATTTGCATTCTGCATATCAAATCGGCCACCTCAAGGAGAAACCCGCATCACAGTGGTTTCAGAAGATGATCCAGGATCCATTCTCCATGCTTTCCTATTAACACTGGAACGGTTGTCTTTTGTGATTATAACTTAGTGCACACAACAATTAGCGGTGTGGTGTCTCTTGTGTGTTCTCGTTAATCCGATATGTTGTTCACTCTCAGCAGTAGATGACTCCACCACATAGGTAAATGTAGCAATTCATCTTTGAGTAAGTCAAGAGCAAATCAAAGTCCGTCTAGCATGAAATGCTTTTTACTTTCTTTGTGTAAAGCGCATTTTGTTTTATTTGTACTATCAAACATGCAGATGTTTCTTGTCTGCCATTTTAGAGATGTATAGTACTTTAGCAAACTTGCCCGTTTACAATGTCTGGGGATAGCAATATTCTCAACGTGTAAATATTTTAATATTAATTGTAGTTCTTCACCTTAATACTGTACAAATGAAGCAGTTTATTGGTGAGACAGTGAAATGGAAGTCTTCACATATATTTTTAGATTTTTTGACCACAGGTGTATTATGCAATATACTATAAAATGCAAAATACCCTGTACTTCCATACACTGAACTTTACATTTTTGCCCTACCTTGACTTGGTTTCATATATATTGTATTTTAGATTATTTGGTTGTGACAGATTCCTTTTTGCAGATTTTTGTCTCTGTAACTGATTTAATGCCAAGTAAGTTCAAAATACATAATTTTTCCAATCATTTCTGTTGATTACGATTCATCAGTGCTAATTCACTATGGTAATTTTGTCATTGAACTGCTGGCATGGAAGATTTGTGTGCAGACACCCCACCTCTTAATAATGTACACAGCAGGTAGTATAGCAACAAGATTTTTGTCTCAAGAATGTAGGTCTTTACGACAGTTAGATGCTAATTACACACACAAAAACAGACCAAACCTCTTGACTAAGCCTACATTTAGAACTGGACAACAGTCTGGTTTTAAACAACAGAAGGGCCACACATGTCTGAGGTTCATCATTTGCATTCTGAAATTACCGCTGCTATACCCGCTGCTGACAGGTTCATGAAGGCCACATTTGATCCTTTACTTCAAAACTAATGAATACAGCTGCCTGCTTCATAGGAGAAACCGCAGGTTATATAATGGTAGCTGAAAACAAGCAGGTGAATGATTTACAACCTGAGCTCTATATATATATATATATATATATATATATATATTTATTTATTTATATATATATATATATATATTTATTTATTTATTTTTTATTTATTTATTTTTTTTTAATTTACTGCTAGTTGTGAAACACTGATCACTCTTCCAGTCGTTCCCTGCATTAAGACCACTACTGAAAACCATTGCAATCCTACCTTAAATGTCATGTGTGAAAAGTATTCTAGAGGAAGCCTCCTACATTTTAACAGGTAGCATATACACCTACTATCTCACCCATTCTAATCAGCCCCAGCCTCAATATGGGAAAATATGAATAATCTCTGCAAACGTGCTGCACTCCCACATCTCAGGAACAGGAAGAGAACCTTGTCAGTATGTATTCCACCTTCGCAGCATGTGACTGATGAACAACTCTATTATAATCATCTTGATTCACACCAGGACACTTCACGCCCCCAACCACATAATTAAACTAATTTAGTCACACTTGAAAACATGAGGGTAGTTGAACATCACAGATCTAAATAAGTTTGTTTAATTTCAGCATAAAGAACTTTGAGTGTGCAAGATCAGTGAGATTATATATTGTCACATCAGTGTAGTTTAGTACAATTAAGTCATGTACAGCAGGAATTAAAAAAATAAGTACATTGCAGTGTAGGTTTACATAGCCAGATAGAGTGAAGAACAAGACTCATTGTTCAGTTCGAGGAGCGTTTAAAATGTATTTAGTTGTTTATTTTAGTCAGTATTTTTTGTTGTTCTTTATTCCCACCAGGTATCTATTCGCCGTACACGTACTCTTTGCTTATAGTGGTATTCTTTCAGGTGCTTTTTCAAAGCATTTGGAATGGGAAGCATGTTAATGCCATCATAGGTTGTGCAGCTGCTTATGACCGCCCGGCAGATGTGTTGCAGGGTGAAGGGCTGCGTGCGATGGATGGGGTTAGACAGCAGGGGCTCGAAGAACATGCAGGAGTTGGGGTCCTTGTAGTGCTCCAGCAATCCCGTAACAGTGGGAGCGTGGAAGACACTGGGGTCATGCACGTCAAAGCTAAAGTTGTGGTTCCACTGTTCAATGCGCGCATGCAGCGAGCGGCCGTAGCGGCGGAAGCTAACGGAGAAGAGGTAGTCTTCCTGGGCAGAGTCACGCAGGAGGAAGGTGCCTTCAGGCTTTCCCTCCAGCAGCATCTCTGCCTCGTAGCGGTCCATCACCCCCCAGTAACACGGGAGGGTGGTGATCTGCAGCAGGTCTGGAACCAAACAGTGAATGTAATCAATCTGAGTGTGTATGCGGTAGCCATCGTGAGGTTTGGGATCCTCAGTCGGAGGAAGTATGGCTCTGGTGGGCACATTGGTTGCTGTCACCTCTGGGTCAACCAGAGGATCGGGGATAGTGTCACAGGTCTGGACAGAGGTGGATGCAGACGATGAGGCGGATGCTGAGGCCACCACCTCATCCAGAGTGTCCAAACAGCTCTGTAGAAGGAGCTGGTGCTGCTGCTGTCTTTGGAGAAGAAGCTGCTGCTGTTGCTGATGAACAGAGGCTCTGTCAGCCACGGCTAACTCATTCATACCATGGGCCAGCTTAGGGCCATGCTTGTAGAGAGGGTTAATTTGGGCTGTGACCTCAAATGTGTGGATCTCTGCATTGGGTGGTGGCTCAACACCTTGTTCAATGCTGATGCGCCGGCGCTCTCGCAGTCTGTCATCTACATCCTCCACCACAATAGCCGTGGCTGCAGTAGGGGCACTGCATACTACTGCAGAATCAAGCATGGGAGGCTGGGTAATAGGGGCTGTGTGTTGCTTGATGAGATACCACTTTTGAGCCAGCTCTGATCCTACAGGGAAAGGGCAGTCATCCAACATCAACTCACTGAGATGGATCTTGCGCTTCGAGGAAGCACAGGCAATTGATGACAAAACAGCCTGTGGAGATGAAGATGGTGCTGATGCTGTCGCGCTGTGTGTCTTTAATGGGAAACACTGCCCCATTGCATCTTGGATTTTTTGCCGGAGAGTGCGACTGCTGCTTGACCCTCTGCAATCACCTTCACCAGGTGCAGGTCCCTCTGTAGCAGCACTAACTGTTCCTAGTCCTGACCTGGCTGTCACCCGTTCTTGTCCTAGAAATGAAGCAGCAGCTTCCAAACCCTGCCATCGCCAACTCTCCTTCAGAGGTGAGGAGGAAGACTGGTCCATGGCCTCTAGGTCACTCAACAGCTCACCATACTCAAAGCCATCGCTGACAGGCCTCTCAGCCACTGGTTCATGCGAAGCAATGCCTTTCTTCTTCCCTTTTCCACTTTTCCGTCCACTGCCTGACCCTCGTCTCTCCTCTGACCGACTCTGTCTCACCTTTGGACGGGCCCCCCTCTCTCGATCCTTCCCTCTGTTCCCTGACTCTTTTGGTAACGACATGATGGATTATGTGGTGAAAAAGCAACAGTTGTTCAAGTCCAGGGAGTTGCCACAGGATGACTTGTAATTGCAGTTAGCTTTTGGCAGGTTTCCCATCCACATCCCTTGTTTGAGACATCAGTGTCCATGTATTGTAGCCATAAAGAGTTAAAAAAACTGCAAAACAAAATGAGAGTTCTGTTAAGAGCCTGCAATTACCTTCTGAGATACAATATTATCAAATTACTACTGATATGCCTTTGTAAAACTGATGCAATCTTACCCAATCAAAATCGCAATATGGACTAGTACAATATCCAAATGGGGGGGGGGGGTTGAAAGCTCAGAAGGGCCAATCTGAGCAAAGTGGCAGTTAGTCAAGGCCACACCCCCAGCCTCCACCTTGGATTAACCAAAAATTGATCATTCCCTCCAATATTGTGAATCATATTGCACTCGCAACATCAGTCAAAATAATTGCAATGTGACATTTTTCTCATATCGTGCAGCCCTACCCAACAGCACTGCTTAAAAACATATCTTCATGAAGATCATAATGTTCACTTTGTGTTGAAATTGTTTTAGAGGTGTTTATTTTAGAGCTCAACTGAAACTTGTTGACATCATCGTTTAATCTATTCTCTTGATTAATATGTTCATCTTCAGGTCCAGAACATTGGTAAAAAGAAAAACTAAAATAAAAAAGCCCAACTTGACATGCAAAATCTTAAAAATCCTAGAAGATTAAGAAAACCAGAGACCCCAAGCCCAGATCATTTTTTTGTCACTTTTGCTTTGAGAAATGACTAGATAGGCATGGGGAACTTTCCAACAGATCACCTCTCAATGCAAATCAAACCAGCTAATAAGCTAACTGAAATAACACCATGCCAATCTCTAGGTTTGGTGAAGGGTATGTGATGATATGGGGTTAGTTTAATTCCAAAGGCCAATGCAACTATATCAGGATGCAAAGTATCCTGAATCATGAACTAACTGACCTTTAAAAATAAAAATGTGCCTGCCTCTATGGGAATTTAACATAGGGGGGTGTATACTTATGCCCCTTGTATTTTAAGGAAGACTATTTATTTATTTACAATACATTATTCATTCACAAAGAAAATTGATGTCCTTAAAAGGTTGGATTTTCCTAAATTTTCTGAATGACGGGATTAGGATCAATTTCCAAGAGTTTTTTTTTTTTATTCCGTTACTTCAGCATGGGTGTGTAAACTTATGCAAGCCATTGTATCTATACCTAGAGCGAGTCTTGGCGTGGCCAAGACTAAACTGCACGTATGCCGTTTCTAATGTTTAGCTAGATACTTTGAGTCTGTCTATAAGATGAGAAGAGTTCACGTACATGAGTAGCTATACTTTGAATTCAAGGCATTTTGGAACATATTAGAGAATTAAAAGAAGCAAACAACACAGGCCCAACTTCCAACTTTTGATTAATCTTGGCTTTCAGCTGAATTTATGCTGAGGTCCTTAATAGTACACAGCCACTAACTAGTATGTCCTGCCTAAAACACGCAACTGACAAACGGTCAGAAAGAGGTAAATAGCTATCATGTTACCAGAAAAGATGAGACCATTGTTTAAACCATCTAACTTAGCGTTACTTCCCATGAAAACCATAATATACGACGCTCTTCGCTCTGATCTCCTACATTCCGAAGCATCTAACTTTAATTAACGTTAACGCCACAATTTTAATATAAGTGCCCGTAAACCGGTGACAAACTCGTAACGTTAGTTGGGTTTGCTAGTAACGTTAGCTAAGCAGTTAACGTTAGTTTGAGGTTTTGACTGTAATTTAAAGAAAATAAGTGACAGATAACTACAGCGCCGATTAGCTGAAGTTTTCTCTACTTTAACCCAACATCCTCTTTTTGGTTTGAGGAAATCATGTCCTCTCAAAAAACATCAACTACGTTAGCTAGCTAGCTATTATTACCGAGAGAAAGTGGACGGTCGAACTTTTTCCACTAACGTTACGAGTTGAGCTAATGTTAACTAGCGTCATGTACTTGCGAGATATCAAACTCTTTATGCAAGTCGGCGACTCAAATCACCCCTTTAAAGATTAGGCATATCTACCACTCAGATCATCCCTTTACAGTGAAACATTAGGCGTTATCGCGTTAGCTACCAAGCTAAAATCGTCAGCAAGCAGCTGTTTATGCTCGGTAGGCTAAGTTAGCGGGGCAGCTAACGTTAGCTATCTGCTAACTTGAGTAGCTACTCTTTGCTGTAGGAGGATATGTTAAATTGTATTTATGGCAACTTATATCCGGCTTTCTCAACAATAACACAAAACGTGAACATACCCAAGCAGTTGTTATGCAGTTTCCCGACGAAAGAGCTCCCGTTTCTTTTAGACAAACCTAGATAATGACGTTAACAAAAAGCAAAAAGGCGGCTAGCTCATATTAGCTTGATAAATGAACTGCTAAAACCCGTGCAACCCGGAAGAAAAAAGTAATTGAAGTAACGTCGGACTGGGGGCAATAACACCACCATCGGACTTCTTTCAGCTGTTAAAAGGCGTGTCCAATATGTAACAAAGTTAATAGACACAAACACAAACCACAAGTGCAGTTGCAAAAGAACTGAACCTCTTTATTTGGACTGTCAATGATCCGACGAATGCTGCACTTCAGACCATTCACACATTATGAGTGACAGTAAAAAAGTAGAGTAAGCATGGGATGCAAAAGGTTCATAAAATATTAGAAAATGTCTGGGGAGTCATCAGAATTAAATATAAATTGTACAAGACAAATATATGCAAAACAGCCTACAGCTGGCTGCATTAATTCAATAATTTAGCCTGGCAGGGACATTAACATGAGTTTGGGACCACTTGGTAGACATCTTCATAAGACACAGGCTCTGTACCTCCTGGTGGATGCTTGGTATGTGAAAATAAACCAGGCTTAACATGTGAAGTGCGTTTCCCAACTCATTTCATGCATCACTGGAATGTAAACATGGAGTAAACATATTCCTTGGCCTGTTATAGTGTTCTGTTTACTCATAATCACATAATTTGTGGCTCAGATAAGCATTGTCATCCCCTGTTGCATCTTCATTATGCACAGACACTTGTAGAAATCTGATGCACTGTACCTCTGTGTCCATTCACATTATGTAGTCTGTCTGTCTAGAGGCTATGAAAAGGATCATCTGAGCCATTTGTAACATAACACATTGATATACAGTATAGTGAATAGTTAAAAAATAAGATAGCCAAGTCTTAAAGTTGTCAGCATTGTTAACTCACATAAATCCTTTGTGGGTATGAGTGTGATGCTTTTAGTAAGTCAGATCTATCCAAGAGCCTGCTCTGAAGAAATCCATGACTAGAATACTACTGAGGACCATTAAATCAACATATTGAAGATGCTGGAGCTGTGCATTTCAGGCACCACATGAACAGTTTATCAGGACATGACAGCTAACGGTTCAAACACAAAGCCAGGAAAGCTATTCTCTCATCACCGCATAACTAGAAAAACAGGCATTACACGTCTCATACAGTTATCACTTGAAAAAGCATACCGAGACTCACACAGAGTGCATGGATTAGGGGGGTAGAAGGCTTTTGTTTTTAGGCTCTACCCAGCCAGCTCATGTACGAGAAGGCTTCAGTTCTTTAATGCATTACATAGTGAGACAATGGAGTATTCATGACATCGCATAAGATGAATTGGGCGTTATTCAAGAGAGATGTAAACAGTGACATTTAGGCGGTATAAACATACATGATGAGTCGCACGATTTCTGCTCTCTAGCCGTTGGTAACTCTGGGCACCATCGACCACCATGTCCTCTATCTACAACAGTGCTGTATTAGTGTGGCAAAACATGCGATTATAGAAAATAAGCATAAGTTATCAATATCAAGGGAGAGTAAAAAATACAATTGGAAAAGATATCTGTAAATAACCATCTTTACTAGACAGACCTCCTATGGCTCTGCTGAAAGAAAACGTGAATGGTTATCCCTGCCTTATGATGCAACCAAAAGTGATCCAAAGGTTAAGACCATATTACACATACATGCACCTCCGCTCTGCCACATTCAAAGACAGAGGCTGTATAACACAGGCTTTTGATTCAACACTGATACCACATGATGATGATGATAGGGTTCTGAGACTGAAATACATTGAGACACTAACAGAAAATATGGACATCGTCAAGCACCTTGAAAAGTATGATTCATCAAATCATCACGTTGGCCGTTTGAGGATGAGGGCACCGCGAGGGTGAGGCTGCGCTCTCAAGCATTTATTACAAGATCAAGCTTCATTTTCCAGAGCAAATCATAAGGAGGCCAGAGGGTTGAGATGGGTTTCATTTAGTTTTCTCACCCAGCATTAAAGTGTAAATTGAAAACACTCTACTCTCCTCGCTTTTATCAATTCAATATCAAATCAGATCGCGCACAGTACAAACCTCACCAGCCCTTATTCACCCCTCTGGGGATTCCTTGGCACAAAATGAGATTCATCATCATTTATGTAGCTAGTAGGACATAAAATAACAGGGACAAATTGCAGCTGGCATAAATTATTCAGACTGCTGTTCTTTTAAAAAAAAAAAAAAAAATTATACCATTCTGTTGCATTTCACTACAAATATCCATTTGAAATTAACAATCGCACAACCCTTCTCTTTGGCTTTGAAGACGTTTACAGGAGGACAGTCACTTCTGCTTAGATGTGTTTAGGGAAAGCGACCAAGACACAGGGAATGCCTGTGGTTTGTTATGAGCTTTTCCTCAATCCTTTTGGTCCTCTTTTTGCCACAAAAACAAGTCCTCTATTGTGGATTAATAAAAAGAACCAAAGAAAGCTTTCAAATTTTCAACCAACACAGACCCTCAGTAGCACTGCTTACAGAACAATTAGGTTGGCTAGGAAGTGTATTGGTGTCAGTTTATTAATACCTGTCTACCAGTGAACGTCTGTGAGGGCATCCCAGGGCCAATTACAGTTTAGTGGCTAATATCAGAGATCATTTATTAAAAGTGCCTCACTTTTGGGTGGACATTTTCTGAATCTACACATTATGTGTTGCAGGGGCTGTGGCTGTCAGTGTGTTCTGGAAAGAAGCCTTGCTCCAAGGCAGGAGGAAAAGAAGAGTAACTTGTTGGGCCGAAGCCCTTTAAGACAGCACCAATCCACCGTTTTTCTCTCAGACCACGGCAAACTGAGCCTCTGCACATCATGTCACAGTCCTGCAGGTGACATGGAGCAGTTCGCCTTTTCTTTTTCTCTGTCCTGCAATATAATAATCATCTGTATTCCATTTTTAATAAACTTAGTTGTATATAATAAAGTACAAAAATATTAGAGAACATATACACAGTTTTTTTGTCATTTTGTAGTGACTGCTTTGCCTGGTTTTCTAAAGCATACGTATATCTTTGTGCTGGGTGAAGAGGAGTTAAACAGGCCTCAATTGAAGTGTATTTTTCCTTTCTTCTTTTCATATTGTTGATGTCCGGTCTGTTCCATCTGAGGAGGAGATTGGAAAAAAATATGTTTCAAGACATTAGCAATCATAAAATATACTTCACCATTTATGTTTCATCTTTAAAGGGTTTACTGCTGGATAATTCTACTCCCTTTTCTCCAAGGGGCAGAAAAAGTTATTGATGCCTTTTTATGTGTCCATGAATTTGTTGCATTCATTTCATGCATTTGTATGGTGTGTGAGCCATTTAACTTAGCATATTGTATCTTTACTAGATATGTTTCCGGATAAATAGGAGCTTTTTATCCACGTTGGGAAAATACACTTCACTGCTAAATGAAAGAATAACAGAAACTTGGGGATATTGTCTCCAAAATATTCATTTCGCCATGGCTGTTTATGTAAACAAAAGGGTTTTTAATGTATTTTCTTTAGTAATAAAGAAAATAGTGAATGGTGTAAATTGTGAAACATTGAAATATAACAACATATGA